>JAHUTJ010051643.1:0-12772 GCA_036250325.1 Characodon lateralis
ATAGACACTGTTCGGAAGAAGGCCCAGCAGAGACTGTACTTCCTGAAGAGACTCAAGAAGTTCAACCTTCCACAGTAGCTGAAGGTGATCTTCTACACTGCCATCATTCAGTCAGTCCTGTCTTCATCCATCTCAGTGTGGTTTGGTTCATCCACCAAACAGGACAGGTCCAGACTGCAACGAATAATCAGGACTGCAGAGAGAATAATCAGGGTTGACCTTCCCTCCCTCCAGGACTTATACAGGTCAAGGGTCAGGACAAGAGCTGGAAGAATCTCTGCAGACCCCACACACCCTGCACATAAACTGTTTAGAGAACTACCCTAAGGCCGTCGTTACAGAGCACTGTTTACAAAAACCAGCTGCCATAGAGACAGTTTCTTCCCCCAGGCTGTTTCTCTGAACATTTAAACAAACAACCTCATACTGAAGTTGCAAATCCACCTTCGTATATGTGTATATTGTATATATGTATTTATGGACATAAGGATACATGCAGAATATATCTTATAACACAAAAAAAACAAAAAAAGAAACCCAGAGAGCAAAGTGTACCGGAGTCAAATTCCTTGTTTGTTGTATGTATGAACTTGGCAATAAAGCGATTCTGTTTCTGATTCTGAATTTTACTTCATTTTCTGAAGCTCTTTAGGTTGAAACAGAAATCTGCAGCAGATGCAACTGACACCTAATTTGACGGTTAATCAACTACTAATGTCTACCAATATACTGTACTGTTTTGTTTTTTTTTTGCAATAAACACATGTAATAGATCTCCTCCCTGCCTCTGTATTTATGTTTTCTGATTTTTGTTGCTCACCACTGGATCCTCCTGTTAACTACCTGCTCCATATCTCTGTTGTCATGCCAAGCCTGCTCCAAGCCTGTCATTCTGCCCGCCTGTCTTGGTCCCCCTGTAAATTCCTTTTATTATTAAAACTTTTCATTACTCCAACTACGCTCTGCATTTTGGTCCTTCCCCTACCATAGTATGACAGTGACCGCATTTGGATATGTTAAGGATCCCAGCATATTTTATGTAGAGTGTGCCCTCTGTTCCTTTGTGAGGGAAAGGATTTTATGTCATAAAGAAGTTGAAGCGGTATGCCTCTGGATTTAGAGATCTTCATTTAGTTCTCATCTCTCAAATTGTAATCAGCAGTGAAATATCTGGTCTGACCACTCCCTCTGGCAAATGTTCTGTTGCTCTGTTTTTCAAAAAAAGACCATCAAATTAAAATATTCTGAAATGTTCTAAGTATCTCTTAACATGATTGATGACTTGATAATCAATCATACTGGTAAAAAAAATGCAACCAAAATAAAAAAAACAAAAAATGAAAGAGTAGCTTATCTTATCATGCACTTTTGTACTGAACTGTAGGAGATGACATTTCATATAGGGTCAGCATCGTTTTTTTGATAAAAAGCCAACAGGAAACAAGCTGGCATCTATGTGAATCCTTTTTAAAATCTATTTTCAGTGCGTTTTTCTGTCTCAGCTTACTGTTAATCCAGTCCAACTGATGACACACTACTCTGTATTATTTCTTACATTGATCTGAAGTTGATGTACAAACCAAACATAACATTTAAAGAAACAGTATCACAGTTTAGACAAGTGCTTTCTTGCAAACCGGCATGCAAGGGGTAAATCGGGAAATAATGTTTGGAAAAAACTTTTCTTATTCAGAAAGAATTTCCATCCATTGACTAGATGAAGTCTTTCTCTGCAGACACAAAGTGATTCAGTCAATGAATGGGAGCTGTAATTATTGTCTCTCTTCTCACATTACATTCGCCCATTGTTGTGACGAAACTGCCAGTAAACAATGGCTGTATACTGATGAAATGTGGATATCTGGACAAAACATGGAGTGTGTTTCCCCAGTCCCTCAGTTAGAAATACACAGGCCAGTTCCAAAACAGAGTTACTCAAGTTCTTCTATCTCTGTGTGTTTTATATAAGAATTGAGGAGGCAACGGGGGGTTGATGATGAACCACAGCCATGTCACGGAACCATATTGCAAAATGGCCTAAGTCAAAGAGTTCAATAATAAAATCAATAGAATTATTATACTAAGCATTTTTCAAAGCGAAACATGTCAAATTTGTTATCTGAAACACAATGGAGCAGATAATTTCTGGGACTTCACCGGGTATCTTGGTTGAATCGGTTTAGAATATCAATGCTTTGTTGTGGGATCTTACAGATCCAGGTTGTCATCCTCTCTTTTTTACTCATGGCTCAAAGTGTTCATATTAATTGTTTCAATCTAACCAAATCACTCCATAGTTTTAATCTCTTAGCCTTGCCTAACCACCCATTTCTTGTTGCCTTACATGACTGACTGTAAATTCATGGTCAATTGTCAACATACAAACAGTGTTTTTCACATGTGAATAGTTTTTCTCTCTTGGTTTATGGAATATTGTAGAATCAAAACAGAGTGAACAAACCTCTTGAATCATTTTGAGCACGACTTCAGTGAATTATTTAAACATATGGTACTCAGACTGTGGTGCAAGTTCTACTGGTAGTGCTTCCTTAAGTGGCACTCTAAAGAAATGTTTTGTATCATTTATTTCCAAAGATAAATGCTAACGAATTAACTGTGATGTAGAGCCACTAAGCGCCAACAGCCAAAAATGGTGAGTTGTTCAAGCATCTTGGCCTCTGAGAAACTTCTCAAAGAAAAGTGGATGGTGAAAGGTTTTGAGAGTACCCATAACTGGAGCAAACAATGGTGAACAGAGAGCAAGTGCTGGTGGCTACTTTACTTCTGACATTGGAACTTGGGCTTGGAAAGGACATCAAACCATTTTAATCATATTCCAGTTCCAGGCTTGAAAATAATTGTGATTTGCTTACGGACATGCTCGTTGGCCAGTTTAATTTAGTTAAGCAACACCAGCCAATAAGTTTTTGTCTGCAGTGTGTACTTTGTATTATCATACATGTAGCAACATGTGCACTTAGTGAGATGAACATAATTAAAAATATAGATAAAGTCTTTTATTGTTGTTGTTTACTACAGGTGTTACCAAGTCTTATATTAAATGCAGCCAAATTGGACTTTGGAGATTTGAGGTGGTGAGAAACCAACATTTCCACTTGACATACTGAGTCTGGGGAGATTTTCTGGTCATTTCACCAACTGAAAACATATACATTTTACCTTAAAATGGAACAACAAATTATGCAGTGGATAAGGTTTTTGTTCTTTTCTTTGATTTTATGGTAAAAACAAAGAAATCAAGGTCCTATTTCACTACTCCAAAATGTCTGTCCGTATAGCACTTGATAAAATTATGTAGTACAAACACAAACTCACCGGCCACTTTATTAGGTACACCTTGCTAGTACTGGGTCGCTAGTACTCTTTTGCTTTGAGAACTGCCTTAATCCTTCATGGCCTAGATTCAACAAGGTACTGGAAATGTTCCTCAGAGTGTTTGGCCCATAATGACATGATAGCATCAAACAGATGCTGCAGATTTGTTGGCTGCACATCCATGATGCGAATCTCCCGTTCCACCACATCCCAAAGGTGCTCTATTGGATTGAGATCTGGTAACAGTGGAGGCCATTTGAGTGGAGTGAACTAATTGTCATGTTCAAGAAACCAGTCTGAGATCATTCGTGCTTTATGACATGGGGCGTTATCCTGCTGGAAGTAACCATCAGAAGATGGGTACACTGCGGTCATAAAGGAATGGACATGGTCAGCAACAACACTCAGGTAGGCTGTGGCGTTGACACGATGCTCAATTGGTACTAAGGGGCTCGAAATGTGCCAAGAAAATATCTCCCACACCATTACACCACCACCACCAGCCTGAACCGTTGATAAAAGGCATGATGGATCCATGCTTTCATGTTGTTGAGGCCAAATTCTGACCCTACCATCCAAATGTCACAGCAGAAATCGAGACTAATCAGACCAGGAAACGTTTTTCCAATCTTCTGTTGTCCAATTTTAGTGAGCCTGTGCGAATTGTAGCCTCAGTTTCCTATTCTTGGCTGACAGGAGTGGCACCCGGTGTGGTCTTTTGCTGCTGTAGCCCATCCGCCTCAAGGTTTGACGTGTTGTGCATTCAGAGGAACATTTCTGCATGCCTTGGTTGTAACGAGTGGTTATTTGAGTTACTGTTGCCTTTCTATCAGCTCGAACCAGTCTGGCCATTCTCCTCTAACCTGTGGCATAAACAAGGCATTTGTGCCCACAGAACTGCCGTTCATTGGATATTTTCTCTTTTCCGGACCATTCTCTGTAAACCCTAGAGATGGTAGTGTGTGAAAATCCCAGTAGATCAGCAGTTTCTGAAATACTTAGACCAGCCTATCTGGCACCAACAACCATGCCACGTTCAAAGTCACTTAAATCATCTTTCTTCCCCATTTTGATGCTCGGTTTGAACTGCAGCAGATCATTTTGACCATGTCTACATACGTACATGCATTGAGTTGCTGCCATGTGATTGGCTGATTACAAATTTGCGTTAATGAGCAGTTGAACAGGTGTACCAATAAAGTGGCCAGTGAGTATATTTACTACACAGGTCCTTGCTGCAAAATGTTTGAGAGCCACTGATTTAGAACTCTTCCCTAGCATTCCTTTTGTCTTGACACCTTAAAAAAAAGGTAATACAGGAAAGCTGCCACTATTCCTCTCTAGCTAATAACATTTGTTACTCCTGTAACAAACAAAAGCAGCATTGCCACACGTCATGGCATATTTACACCAAACTAACATTGAATAGATTGACTTGTCTTTGTTATGGTATATTTTCAGTAAATCAGCTACTACTCTCTATATTCATTATTGTTCTCTGTTCACATAATACTGACTCACATTGAGGGTATATCATACCCACTTTGAGAGGTTGTGTCTGAAAAGAACTTTAGATAGATGTTAACTTTCCTTTACCATTGTGTTAAAAATACATTTTAAATAAAAGAGACATGTAGACTGAAGGACAACACTCTTGCTATGAATGGGTACTGTAAAAAAACATTAAGGTAAAGTGAGTCTTTTGTAAGCAATACATTTATGAAAGTGTTTTAATAGGATCTGTTCAAAAGACAACCCCTTGACATGTGTCATCTCATTTTCCAAAGAAGGTCCCACACATTGTGAATAACAATGCACTTATAAACAAGATTACATAACAATAAAAACTAATTAAAAAAGGCAGAGCATGGATAGATGTCCACCCACACTTCAATACGATAGATTACTTGCATCATCTAATTTACCAAAACATAATATTATTTAATGAAATATAAACATAAAACTAGGTTTAAGACAAGAAAAAAATCCTATAACAGCAAAAAAGTAGGAGTTTGTAATAGTTGTAGGAGTTTTAAATTAAATTTAGAATCATAAAAAAATACGTTTATTACAGGAGAGAAAATAAGTATCTAACCCATCAATGTTTTTTCTCAGTCCCAGTCATCTTATAAACATAATGAGATCATGATGGCATTACAGGAGGTCAACTCTAGGGTGACCAGATCAACATGCTTTTTCTTAAGCAGCAGTTTTCTGTGAAGTGATTGGGCGGAAGGGCAACTGCAGCTGACTGCATTACTATAAAACTGTATCTACAAATACCAAGTCTCTCAAGCTCTCTGAGCCCTTGGCTCTTGGACAACTCGTCTGCTGAAAATCTTATCAGGAGCACCTAGGCATGGTTGGGGTATGGCAAAATTTTGTTCTATGCACTTCTAGATGTTGGTCCCAACAGTACTAACTAAAACATTGAGAAGTTAAGAATTATAACGTCATCAGTAAATTTTGCAACGGTAAGGTTGCACAGGTCTTGAGAGAGCTCTTAGCTTTTACACATTATGAAATGCTTCTTGTGCAATACCTTCGTAGTTGTTTTTGTATTTGTATGGGCCATTAATTAGAATGGAACAATCTGATTTTATTTGCACAGTAAGGTAGCAGGATTCTTTTCTAAATACTGAACTAATTCCCACTGTTTTATTTGCTTTTCTATAGCTTGTTGCTGCAAAGGTGCTTAAATTCCACTGTGTTACACATAACTTAATTTATGAAAAAGGCTGTTTGGATTTCTTTGTATGTGTGACTTGGATTGTTATTGACATCTGGTTTATATTTGATGTCAATTTTCCCATCAGATGCTGTATCAACTATATCAGATGCTCATCACATTGTTCTCTGTCACTTCTTATATTCTCAATTGCTTTTATTTCTATTTTGGCAGAATATATCTGGTTTTACCAGTCATTTTATCACATCTTCAAATTAAAGACTTGTCCACCCTGATTGCTATACACTTGCATATAAACAGTATGCTATTGCACACACATTATACTATTATATTTGCTCTACTGATTAGCACAGTTATAAAGCAGCTATTAAATTTCTCTGGACGTCATGTTGTTGTTGACTGATGGCAAGTTTTGGCTTTGCACTCTACATTTATAAGAGCAACTAGTCTGATTCTCCCTGCTTCCATAAAATTTAATTGAGGAAGTAGCAGACAGGTTTTGCTTCTCAAATGCACTTGATTAATTGATCATAAGCATATTTAAGCATTGTTCACTGAGAGTGGGCATAGAGTAGGCACCCCAGAAAAACTCACCCTTAGGTCAGATCGTGATATGCTCAGAGGAATCACAAAAAAGAGCTGCAAGTCACTCTCTCCATGCTTCTCTCTTTGCATGGTAAATGTTTAGGTTCATGACAGTATGATAAAAAATGCAGCATGTTTGGAGGGTGTGTCAGAAAAAGTCTCCTTGCTCTACAAGAAAAAGGCAGCACAATTTTATGTTACAGAGTTGTTTCGACCAGATATGTCCAAAGTGGATGTATTTTGCTGTGCCACACAGCACCATTGCATGGCAAAAATTGAGTAGCAGTATCAGTATGGTGGTGCAGGAGTGATGATTTGGGCTTGTTTTGAAGTCACAAGAGTTGACCATGAATCCCTCAGTATGTCAAAGTATTCTAGAGAGTCAAATGTGAAGCCATTTATCCAACACCTAAAGCTTGGTGGAAATTTGATCTTCATTGGCATTGCTGAAAAATAAAAAATCTGTGCCTGCAAACCTAAATAAACTGAAGTAACCCGTAAAAGAACAAGGGACCAAAGGTACTCAGCAGCAATGTGAGAGATTAATAAAGGCATACAGAAACCAACTACTTGAAGTTGTTCAGGCTAAATGTATTTTTTCTCAACACTATAATAACATGAAATACATTTAGTTTCTCTCATGACTGAAAGTCAAGTCAAGGCAACTTTATTTGCATAGCACATTTGAGTAACAAGACAATTCAAAATGCTTTACATGATAAAACATAATAAAAGAAAACAAAAAGTACATTGCAGTGGCAAAATAAAGGCAAGTAAAGAAAGGTTGGACTACAGGATAAAATTAATGATGTTTCAGGTAATAGTTTAAATAGAACAGTTGAACCTAGATCTTGGGCTTGATTAGTGGTTTCTAGATGTAGTTACTGAACCGGTGTGCTGACTCTTGATCCCTTCTCCTTTGGTCCAAAAAATTACTGTAGTTTTGTTTTTATTCAGATGAAGACAATTATGGCTAGTCCATATTGATTCGTTCTATCCATATACCTAACGATGGATTAGGTTACCTGGTGATGTTGTAAAGTAGAACTGTGTGTAATCTGTGTGGTTATGGTAACTTATCTTGTTGTTTGTTATAATCTGAGCTAGTGGGAACATGTTGATATTTAATAAGAGAGGTCCCAAGAGGGACCCTTGGGGAAACATGTGTGTGATTTTTGTCAATTATGTTGTCAAGTTACCTATTGACACAAAAAAGTTCCTGTCCTTCAAGTACAACACAAAACAGTGATGTAATGTACCAGAAAGTCCTACCTAGTTCTCCAGTCATGCCAGTAATATGTCATGAACAGCAGCGTTAAATAATAGTGCCATTGGTCGATATTGTTGATATATAATGACAACAGTGTTGCTGGGGTCAAATAATTAAACATATTGACAATGGCAGTCTCGGTACTGTGATGAGCATGGGAACCCTCAGCTGTTTATAGTCAACATGGTATTTACCTGCTGGAACACAGCTTTTTCAATAACCTTACTGATAAGTAGAAGATTTGAGATGGGTCTGTAATTTTGTAATAGCAACTGGTCCAATCTCTTCTTTTTCAATAAGGGTTTAAAAATTTGTGGTTTATAAGACCTGGGGGAAACACCCGACAAAAGGATTAAGTTGATTTTTTGAATCAAATCGGACAGAATGACAGAAGACAGCAAGACAGCTTTGTTGATGTATAATTTCTTGTAAGTTGATTGTAGTTGATTTGGTATTGGGTCATTTTATTCAGTTTTGTTCTGATTGGACATTGGTACTGGACTTGATATTGATGTACAAACTAGTCTTTTAATTATCTGAATTTTCTCAGTAAAGAAGTAAGCAAATTGATTGCAGGCCTTGTTAGAATGGAGTTCAGATGCTACAGACACAGGAAGGTTCGTTAACCTAAGCCACGGCCCCCCCTGAATAACACTGGCCTCCCCAGTGGCCTTTGGATCAATTAGTTAGGCTAAAAATAAAGTTTGTGGCTGTAATATTTTTTGTAATCTACTTATATGGGAAGTTGTGATTACAATGGGTTATTGTTGGAAAAAATGTATATAAGTTATCATCTGTTTAGTTTAATCCACGTTTATGTTTGAAGTTCTACTCTAGCCAAGATTCCTATGATTGCTTTTTTAGTGTGAAAATGGGTTTGTGGAAGGTTAAGGAATGCGGTCTGGAGTGGATCACTCCTTGGACATGACAAGCTTATACCATATATGGGAATGACTACACTTTTAGGTTGAAATCTCTGTAAGAATCGGCGGAACCAATTCCTGCTTTTTGCTTGTTGGAATGTGAGTTGTATATAAAAGGCTGGTGCGAGGATTTTCCCTTTGTGAGAAGGAAGTTGCTGCTCTGGCAGAGGACTGTCTCACCCTTGCAAGTCAAACTTACTTGGTTCACTTGTGTCTTATTTTACACTTGTCTGTGTTTATCAGCTTTATAACTCTTAACATTTCTACACAAATGTTTTATTTGTGAATTCTGTTTTGTAGAACCACAAACACCCGTACCTGGTACCTGAATCTGCTTATTAAAGAAACCGTAAAGCATCATCTGGCCTGATCATTGACTTGGAGGACAAACAGGCATTTAACCAGTGTACACTCTACAATCACCACCATACTAAACTGGTAATTTATCTTAGTGATAACACTTAATGCATTCAGTTACTTTTAGAACCTTATTTATTAAACACTGTATGAGCATCCATTTAGTTTTTTTTAGTATTTTATAAAGTTTTTCAATGTGCTGGAAAGTGTTCTGGAGAAGCAAGAATTATTTTGGATGCTCTGAAAAGGAGAAATAAATATCTGCACGTGTCAGAGACTCTCTTCTGGGATTTTTTGATGTCAAGGGCTTCTACATGTAGGCTGTGAAACTTTAAATGCTGGAAAGTGTTCTGGAGAACTTTAAATACCCTTTTCTAGTCAATCCTAAAAACTTAACACAAATGATCTGCGATAGTTTTTTGTTTTGTGGGGGCACCACTGGTTAACCTATTAACTTTGGCAAACAAGACACAAGTATTTTTAATGTTTCTGTTGATGATATCAGAAAATAAATATTACTTGGCATATTTCAGTTGTAAGTTATATCTGTAAAGTATGTTTTTATAGATGTCATAGTAGACCTGCAGTCCAGTCTTTCGCCACCTCCGTTTGGCTTTTCGACACTCCTTTTATTTAGTTCTTACTGGTAGAGCATTTCTCCACGGTGATTTCTTCTTACCAGAAACAAGCTTCACCTTAGTGGGAGCAATGATGTATGAAACTCTAGAATGGAAGTTATCTACCAGCTCCTTTACCGAGTTATGGGACAAAGAGGAAGTGGAAGAGTAAACTTGGTCAAATATATCTCTTTCACTAATTGAGTCTATGGAAATGGTACTTTCAAGTAAAAGTGTCAGATAGGATGACATCAGTTACAAAGACCATGGAAATGTTTAGACCCTTACATACGATCCAGTCCAAAATATGCCCCTGTTTGTGTGTTGGCTGTCTAACATATTAAGTCAAGCAAAAGTTTTAAGGTTATCACTTATTTTTTGCCCCTCTGTCTTGGGGGATGTCAACATGAATGTTGAAGTCCCCCACATTGATTAAACACTCGTAATCAACACGTATCACAGATGAAAGTTCATTGAAATCATAGAAAAAGTTTGTTTCGGAAGCTTTTACTGATCTTCGTGGAAACTGTCCTTTTACAATTATTCTTTGTGCAACCTTTAAACAGGTGGACTATCTTTAGGGCTGTGGTCAATGCAGAAATACAGTTTGTGTTGCAAGCCTGATAAATGAAGAACACTTGCAAGTCATTCAGTTAATCTATTGAAAACAATGTTTCACAACACATTAACTATCACATTCTGTGTGAATAAACTATTATTAGCTTTATGTTCACATTTTATGTTTAGATTTCACTCCCACTTGTACTCCAGTTACTGTGAACCATATCTCTCTATAGTTGCAGTGTGTGTCCTAGTTTTGTCACATTGATTTTGCCATGCAACAGTAAAGGTTTATTACCACTAACTATCAATACATTTCTGACAGAAAAAATAAAATTTCTCTAGTTGATGTACACAAAGGTTTTTATGTGCAAGGAAATGAGAGAGGTTAAAACTGAATTGCTGCCCTATATAAGATCTTAAAGGCTGTAATACACAATGTTGTTTTCCTGTCATTAAAGGGAGGACTGCCAATTGGCCATTGGCAAAATGATTGTGCATTGGGTTGAATCACAATAAGTGCATGCCTAGTTTACTCCATTAAGAGCTTTGAAAACATAACAAAATTGAACACCTTATTCAAATTAAATATTCATCATTTTCATCATCAACTTCCTGGAACCCACTATAATTACTTATGGGGCTTTAAATAACACTTATGCATTAAGAGTGAAAAGACAGTTCAAATAGACTAACCAAAGTTAACCTCCCATGAGACGACTTAAAAAAACGTTTGACCTGCAAAAGTAATTATGTTCCCCATGAGCCCTTGTTTTCATGGTTCGCAACTCCTGACCCTTACTAGCCTTCAGAAGAACTCTGAACTCATTTTCGCAACTTAATTTGAAACTACAATACAACCATGGTAATTAGGCGAACATATAAAAGTTAGAGTGGCAGTCAGATTTAAAGAGTCATCGAAGAGAAAAATGCTAAAAACACTAGATGACCTGTTTGTGTCTTTAATAGAAATGTACCGCTGTTACTGGAGCTAGTGAAAAAGGCCTGGCAGGACAACTTTAATTAATGAAAAACAATCAGTTATTAAATTACTCATGTGTAGCACAATTAAAAAAAGATTTGACCTGTTCTTCAATTTTATTTTCCTTAAATTGGGAGGTGTATCCATATATGATTGTAGTGTCCGAATAAAATCAGTGGTGATTAAATGTTATGCCATCAGATTTAGGCAGTTTAGTTTTTATACAGTTTCAAGATACCATCTTTGCCATCATTTATAGGTAATCCATCAGATAATTAGCTGCAAATAAGCAAATTAAGCTTCAGTGATTCCATGAATAATTCCATTTTAGATGACAAACGCAACTCTTCGCTAATGAAAAGTTCAGTTACAGATGTTTCGATACAAGACTCAGTACAGAAGTTACTGTTTATTGTTCTAACTAAATAGTATTCCAGTCAAAGTGAGCATGATCTATTTTCTATTGTATAAGAATCAGTAAAATATATATGGCAATTTTTTGCAGCATGGCTTGTTATACTTTCTATTTTTAAATGGAAAGAAAAACCCTTGATTGTTTACTGACTTCATCTACAACCAGGTGAATGGGTAATACCTAAATGTGTTCTGTGTCTTAATACAAAAACTGTCTGAATAAATTACCTATTTATGACACAGGACCTGAGATTTGCCTCTAATCCTACAATAAATAATTTATGACATTGCCAAAAAACACAATATTTGTTGCATCATATTTGTCATCTTCTAAGTGTTATAAAGTGAGATCAGCCATGCCTCTTTTCTTTTAAGGTTCCAGCACCGCACAGCTCCACTCTGCTCTGCCTCGCCCTACTTGATACGAAACCTGTTTTGGTTCCTTTGACGGCTGGAGGCGGGGCTTTAAGCCACCACAAATTTCAGTTTGACCTGCTTCAGCCATTGTGGTCCATAAATATTTTTATAGTCTCTCGGGTTTTTGTGGATTTTCCCGCCACCGCTGCGTGCGATAAAATTCCTGGCTTTTCATTCTCTTCCGTATCTCGGCGGACACTTTCTCACACTTGCCGCTGACATACGTCTGACCACGCTCTTGGCCAATCAGTGAACGGCAGTCTGCTTACACCACATTTCGGCCCTACTCAGCCCTGATTGGACTTGCTGACAAGCAAGGACTAGGGAAGCCAGTACTGGACAAGAAAAAGCCTGTAATGGAAATGGTGGAAAGTGAATCTGGACAAAGTAAGGCACATGGAAAAACATATATGTATGGTATTTTTATGGGACAATGAAACTGAAACACCTGTCATTTTAGTATGGGAGGTTTCATGGCTAAATTGGATCAGCCCAGTAGCCAGTCTTCATTGATTGCACATTGCACCAGTAAGAGCAGAGTGTGAAGGTTCAATTAGCAGGGTAAGAGCACAGTTTTGCTCAAAATATTGAAATGCACACAACATTATGGGTGACATACCA
>JAHUTJ010051644.1:0-12769 GCA_036250325.1 Characodon lateralis
GCTACCACGAGTGTGAAAGCACCACCAACATTCAAAAGTGACCAAAACATCAGCCAGAAAGCATAGGTACTGAGAAGTGGTCTGTGGTCTCCACCTGCAGAACCACTCCTTTATTAAGTGTGTCTTGCTAATCGCCAAAGATTTCCCCCGTTGTCTATTCCATTTCCACAACAACATGTGAAACTGATTGTCAATCAGTGTTGCTTCCTAAGTGGACAGTTTGATTTCACAGACGTTTGATTCACTTGGAGTTATGTTGTGTTGTTTAAGTGTTCCCTTTATTTTTTGAGCAGTGTATATATATGAATTGAATTTCACAGAACTGTCAAAATGTACTATATGTTATTTTTCCATTTCTGTCAAAAAATGTTCGATGATTAACAAGCTTTCAAAATAATGTCCCATTTTTTTCACATTACTGCAGTTTGTCTCAACAGTAGCTCCTTCAATTGGCTTTGTCCAGGAAAGAGACAGGGATGTAAAAAGACAGTATCATTAATGGAGAGAGACCCTAAAGTCACTGGCAAAAATAGCTTAACTGACAGCATCATCAAGGCATGGAACATGGTTAAACACATAAACAGTAACTGAGGTGTAGCTTTGTAGCTTCTAAATAGAGAAAAAACAGAGAGAGAGGCTAAAGTTTGCAAAATATACATAAATGGAGAGTAGTTTGAGAAAGCAGTGGAGTGAGGAAGAGTGATAAATGTGTCTTTTAGCAGCCTTTATCCCTACAGCAGCATAACTACAGAGACAGTTTAGGATAACCTAAACCACTCTAATTCTAAGCTTTATCAAATAGGAAAGATTTAAATGTAGTCTCAAATGTGGTCAGGGTGTCCAGCTCTCCTAAAAGCACAGTCAAACATTATCTTTCTCGTGTGGCAATTAAAAGAGAAATCATCATTTGTGAGGTTAAACGTAGAGACATTAGATGTAGCAGGTATGGATTCTGCTTTTAAATAATAAAGCTTTAGAAGAATCTAGTAAGTTATATAGCCCACCTCTAATCTTAATATTTGATTCTCTGCTTGAGTTGCTTGATGAAGCAGTTTTCAGCATCCCTAGCAATTGTTTTTTTTTATTTTATTTGGGTATATCGACCAAAGCTGTGTAGCTAGGATAAGGAAAAACTTCATGTCAAATATTTTAAATTTGTATCTGTATTTCTTCCTGCTTCTTCAAATTTAGGTAGATACTTTCTCTTCTAAGTTTTATAAAAGCATACCAAGCATTAAATGAAGCAGTTATATAGTTTTAGCTGCTGAATGCTTAGGTTTAGAAAAAAATACTCCTTGGTTTGCTTTAATAACCAAATAAGTTTGTTTTTTATTTTTTATTTTTTTATTTTGTGGGCCCAGTGGCCTTTATTTTGCAGTATACAGACAGGAAAGGGACAAAGAAAGAAGGGAGGAAGAGATGCAGCAAAGCTCCCAGGGTGCCCGTCCCAAAAAGCTGAAGTTGACCTTATCCATCTCCAACTGTCTCCACCATTCTATGGTTTGTCATGAACAGTAAAAATGCCACTTCTTCTCACTAAATATTGTCCCCAAAATTCCTTTATGTGGTTTTAGCTAGTTTGGAAGGCTGCTTGTTTTAAAGGAATGCTAGAGTTGTTGTACTGACTGGATGCAAACATTGTCATCACTGAAAAACAGATGAAGCTACTCATTTAATTATAATGAAATTGTTCCAAGGTGACATTCACGTCTACAGTTCACGTTATGCTGTTTTGTCGTACTGCTTTCATTTTTCATTGTCATTTTAAACCGTCAACCTTTTGTCCTTTGCTCTCCAACTCTGTGCCCTTGTACTTGTGGTTTCTGTCTCCATTATTGCCATGCATGGCTGTTTGCTGGAAAAAAAGGACAGAGAAACGCTAATGATGTTGGCTTGAGCTCAAAGCTAATTAAAATTCTATAAATATGGTGGAGGTAGGTGGGGTGATGGATGCAGTGTGTCAGGAGTCTGGTGAGCAAGGAGGTGCGCAGAGATGTCCAGACAATCAATACTAGCACACTGAATGCATGACACTGCATATGCATTTAATGAACCAACAGGTTTATCTGTTAATTACACGCCAGGACACACCTTCGCATTCTTCACACTGTGCTAAATCTCTCTGTGCTGCCTAGATAATGGCCAGCTATTTCACACAACAAATCTGCAAGTGGTGAGCACATTTCTCTATTTTTACCCATTCACTTTATCTCATCCTCTCCCAACTGTGCTTTCATTTATTGCAGGTAATTCTCCTTGTACACTCTACGCTGTACTGCCTAATGCAATGCATTTATTATCCTTTTTTTTCCCCTTTGACAAAATAGTTTAGAAAAACATCTGCTTCCTCTCTGCAAGCATTATATGTGGGAATATTCCAGTATTTTGAGTGTGCTAGGATGATTGTACAGATCAGAAGAGTCCTGAGGTGTTGGTCAACTGTCCAAACACATAATTTTGCAAAACCAACAGATAAGGCTCTCTTGTTAAAGCAAAGCAAGAATTCCATTTCAGTAACTGAAGCATATCTTTTTGTTATTTTACCCCCCACTGTCCAAACTCTATTAAAAGGTGCTACTTATAAAACAAATAATTTGTATCGAGCACAGAATGGAAGGTCTTCATATTGTTCTACTTTAGCTGTGTCATTATCTTGTTCTATTGTTGTTAATTCTATGTTTGATCATATGGAAATGAAAGTTAAAAACTCTACAAGTGCCCCGAAGTGGCCAAATGATTATTAGCTGAAGGTTAGTAAATCTTCATTGCACACACAACATTAAGTAATGTTATTGTTTGGCCATTGCTGCAACATTTGAGTAGGTCTTTTGTATTTTATTTAGCAGTGTGTTCTATAGTGCGTTACTACAAAATGTACCCAGGTGTCCTGTTTCAGCATTTCAGACTTATCGTATAGGAAGCAGCTTGCCTACATGTGCAAGAGCAGTTTTGCTCTACATAAAGGACATATCAAGATGATATCCTTGATACATAATTAACTTTGTTAAATCAAGACTGCATCTGGCATCAAACTAGACCCATGCGCCATTTTGGAAAACAAACAACAATCGTAAGCATGCCCATACATCTAGATATATCGGAGAAAGCAAGTAATAAAAACAGTTATTAACGAAAGATAAGGTGGTTTTTAATGAAAATGTAATTTTTTATCAATGGACTAAACCCATTTCAGGTGCCAAAAGCAAATGTAGTCAGATTTCTGACTGTTTAGGGTATCGGACATTTCCTTCATTAACATGTAAAAGTACTTGGTATTGTCTGTGAATCATACAACCTGTTGATGTCTTGTTAGGTAAAAAATGTGTCAATGCCCTATCCAAAAAAAAACTATTGTTGTTACTATTAGCAAGGTAAGAATATTTATTTTTGGTTTAAATATTGGTAAGTGCTCATCAGTAAGCTACACTACTGTAAGCCTAAGTTCAACATGTTTCCCACCTGCCTGAAATGATAAAATTGACATAGTTTATTATATAGTACAAAGTATGATATAGTAGACTTATACCTAGGTCTAGCCCAAGCACTGGCATTGTGTTGTCCAAGAAACTAATCTTTCTTTAGGAAATATGATAGTAATAGAGACTAACCTAATATAAAATTATATGAGCAGCTAAAGACATTATGTAGAACTGATCCATTTAAATCAACCTGTACTATTATATAACTACCAGATTGTCTTGGTCTTAATAATTCTTCCATATACTCATCCTAACTTCTGATGATGACTATTAAATGATTAAATGGTACAATGTTTTATCCCATCTCTTTGTCTCTGATTGTCACACTTTACAGCAGCTCATAAACATAATTTTGCGACAAAAACCTTTGTGGCATCACTCCAGTATCAGTGACTGGCTATCACTCTCTTTTGCATGCCCTTCAGAGTGGCACACAGCAAGTTAGCAGATATTGCGGACAAGGATAGCAAACTTGCTTGGCTGAAGACCAAATTGTGTATGCTACAATCACAGATGCATATCAACACAATGCTGGAACAGTTTTTACCAGAGGCAAAGTATATTTCAATGCTGTTGAAAGACAAGGCAGATACAATTGTTGGGGCTGTTACTATTAAAATGCAGAAAGCCAACAAAGGTGCATGAAACCAATCTTGACTCTGGCAGTAAAAGAAATGTATAAAAATGAGACTACTCAAAATGTCTTGTGAATGGTTGGAATGAAGTTAAAAGTTCAGAACTCAATTCCAACTTTTAACAGCATAGTTTAGATTGACAAGCAGAAGAGCCAGACCTGATATGCAACTATTCATAGTTCAACCTGGCCATAGCCGTTTCGTAAAATGAAAGCGGTACAGTGGTACAGCATGGTAACTCAGGCATGCTGCAGACAAAGAACAGGGATCTGGTGCTGTTGTTAAGTTGCTATTGTTAGTGCAAGTCTTTCAACATATCTGCCCTGCTTGCCTGGCTTACATTACCCAGGGAGTGGCTTGACAGCTGCCAGAACTCCCTCATGAATGATATGAAATTTTTATTTATTTTATTTCATTTCAGTTTTCATATCAAGACATGGATGGCTGAAAAAGAATCCTAATGAGAAGAGATAAAGACATTCTCATTTATCATTGAGGTTGAATGTGCTGATTTCAATGCTGAATCTGGTCTCCTTTACAGAGAGCAGTAGATAAAATTAATGAATAAATGAGTCATTCAGTTGACAGTGCTTTTTGGACTCTCAGAAAAACAGAAATGTTTTGAAGTTACATATGAGTTAGACTTGTATGTTTCAGTTTTTGTGTGGTCATACCAGTGGAGACTTAACAAAAGTCTAAATTTATCAGTAACAAAGCACAAACTTTGTTGGTAAACTTTAATCTATAAAACAACACTTCTCCATGTTACTCCAAATAGCCATGCAAATTTAGTCAAAGCAAGTTTTTATCCTAAGTGGTGCTAAAAAATTTAAATATTTGTATAAATCTTTGACAGTTTTTTTTATTATTAAGCTCTTTATGGAAGGCTAACACTGCATGTGAATGTGAAATTATCTTTAAAGATGATATGGTCATGAACTTTGGGTCATGACCGAAAGAACGAGATCCCGGATACAAGCGGCTGAAATGAGCTTCCTCCGTAGGGTGGCCGGGTACTCCCTTAGAGATAGGGTGAGGAGCTGGGCCATCCAGGAGGGGCTCGCTGCTCCTCCACATCAAGAGGAGCCAGTTGAGGTGGCTCGGGCATCTATACCGGATGCCTCCTGGACGCCTTCCTCGGGAGGTCTTCCAGTGTTCCAGGGACGTCCCACCGGGAGGAGGCCCAGGGGACGACCCAGGACACTCTTGGAGGGACTATGTCTCTCAGTTGGCCTGGGAACGCTTTGGGCTCCCCCTGGAGGAGCTGGAGGAGGTGTCTGGGGAGAGGGACGTCTGGATGTCTCTGCTGAATCTGCTGCCCCCGCGACCCGGTCCCGGATAAGCGAATGACGACGAGTACGAGTACGAAAATAGTTTAAGCCCTAGTCATTATTGAGTACATTTTAATCAACTTGACAATCCTCCAACAGTTAGTGTCTGAGTAGTTGATAAAACCCCTACCTGATTGGTCCGTTGTAAAGCTTGTGCAAAGTTCTTGCAAAGTTCATGCTCACCATGAGGACATACTCATCTTAGCCCACCCCATTATTTTAAACTGTGTTCCCTGTCATCTTAGCAGTGGTTCCACTGATGACCCAAGTTGGGACTTCCCAGACTTCCAACACCTGTGCCAGACGGAACAGTACCTTTGATTTCTGATGTGACCACCAGGTCGATTCAAACAGCTGTTTGTGCCGAGACGTCATCAAATTTGAGAGGTATCCGAATCGCACAACCTCAGAGAATTAATCAGTTCTTTAGAGGAGAAACAGCAGAACTCAGATCCAAAGCCTGAGTTCTTTGTTCTGCTGAGGTCTTTTTCTTGTACTGGTGAAGTTGGAGGATTGCCTAAAGGAAGATTAGAATTAAGCCAAAAAAATCACTTTCTTCCCTCTGCCTTTGTTTTAAAAACACTTTTTACAAACAATTTTAGTCAGTTTTAATTTTTGTAGTTTGATTGTTTACTGGTCATTTGTTTTGCTTTATGTCTTTCATTTTAGTTAGTTGTTTTTGAAAAGACATTGGCTTATTAATAATAAATGTAATTCTCTTTTACTGCTGATCAGTACATCTGGTCAATATTTACATTGTTAATCGACCTTTTAATCTTTGCATTGATTTTAAATTTAATTGAAATCGTGAGCAATGCGAAATGATCTCATTGCTCTTTTAGTATGTGATGAAAAATACCTCATTGAAAAGAAAGCATTTAATCATCAGATCTATTTTAAGGCTGATTATTTATGATCATCAATATAATTTTATGCAGCTTAACTTTTGTCAGAAAAGTTTGCTCATGCCTCGCATAATTCTTAAAGACTTTCTAAGCCAGCTCTCTCACGCATGTCTTCTGCATGCACACATGCTCAAACACAATGAGACCTCTTGCCCATGAGGCCGGCCTCTTGGAGCTGCCTCTGAGCACTTGCCAGCTCCTTTCCTGTAAGTGCCGTTTTTGTTTATTTTTAACTCTGACAGATGAATCTTGTCTTTTCTTTCTTTCTTTCTTTCTTTCTTTCTTTCTTTCTTTCTTTCTTTCTTTCTTTCTTTCTTTCTTTCTTTCTTTCTTTCTTTCTTTCTTTCTTTCTTTCTTTCTTTCTTTCTTTCTTTCTTCTGAACTCAGACATGTTTTCAGAAGGGACTTAAATGTAGGCAGCAAAGCAAACACTCCTCTCCGTGCTCATTTTCCCCATTTGTTCATCCATCTCCTCCGCCAAAAGCCAAAGTAAAAATGTAACAGTCCTGTGTCTGTGTGGTACTGTTAGTTATGGTGCAGGTCTTTACAAGTGAATCAGCAGACTACTAATGATTTGTATGGGTCACTGTTTTCTGCTTGTGACCAGCAAACAGCAGAGCACAGAGAGATTAAGACCGTGTAAACAGACAATACATTATTAAGCATGACTACAAGTCAACATTCTCACTTACAGTAACACCTACAGCCTTAGGATGCCTATCTACTGCATTATGGCAAGGCTGCAACATGAAAATAGAGCAAATTGCCTGAATCCAAGTGACCATAAATTTGTACCCTTCTATGCAGGCTAAATTTGTGTTAATGACTGTGGACCACCATAGAGGTTTTGCCCATGCTTAAACACGCATGGCAGGAATGTTGCACTTCAAGTGGAATATTCGTTCATTGAGGTGGGAGGGTAGAAATGTGGGAAGGGGTTACCTGATAGTGTAGCCAAAGCTGAGATGATGTTACTTTGGCTGGCAGAGCACTATAGTGAGGGCAGGGGCATATTTCTACCATGCTGGAGAGATTCTACCTGGTTGGCAAGTTGACTGAGAAATATTTCTTCCATACACAGGAACTACACTTGGTCAGCAGATTTTTCTTTGTGCAGCATTACTTTTTTTTCCAACCATTGTTCTATTTGGCAAAAAAAAAAAAAGGTCTTGTTCATGCCTTACAAAAATGCTCACTTAAAATAGCAGTCACTGGAGTTGATAATCTGTAAGAGAATAAAACCTCCGAAATAAGAAAGCCACAGGCAATAAGGAGCGGTGCCAAGGAAAGCTTACTGCACCCCATTATGCCTGGTCCAAATGAAAATCTAATTTAAGGTGGCACCGAGATAACAAAGTGTGTTTCATTTCTTTAATCTGCACAAGTATTCCATTCCATTAAACATGTAATTTCTGCTCATCAGACACTGGATGAAATTAGTTCCCAAAAGGAAAGCTCTTTATTTATTTATTTTTTTTCATTGAAAGTAATTAGTCCTTGAGAAGAGGTATGTGCAAGTATGAATGTAGGCATTTTAATACCTGTAGGGAACAAAAAGGACAAAGAGAGAGAGACAGAGACAGAGAGAATGAAGGAAATGAGGAGGTAAGATTACGGTAAGAAGGCTGTTTTCATTTAATGACTCAGTTTTGATCCATTGATTTAGTGCACCACGTTTTAAAAATTATAGTCCAGACAAAATCTCCTGATGATTGCTTTAACCTTTTTCCCCAGACAAGTGACTCTGCACCTCCAAACTGCTTTTATTGACTGGCATAATAATCTCTCACAGGTGACACTAACGGTCTTCATCTGACGCTTTACAATCTGTTTCCATCAAGACAGTGAAGAAGTGTTGAATTCTATATATATATATATATATAGCCCTAACCCTAACCCTATATATATATATATATATATATATATATATATATATATATATATATATATATATATATATATATTTCAAATACATATATTTCAAGCCCTGATAAGATAACCCAACTGCTGCCTTCACACTTTCAAAGCTTATTAAACTGACTCACCATGGGGATGAGCGAACTCACACCCATTTACAAGTATCCAGAGGCTATTCAGGCAGGGTGAACATGGTAGGTGGTTGCGAACCCACTTTCTTCTTTGTACTCAGCCCACAAGCCTTGACTCTGATTGGAACAATTGTGTTGGACTCTGTATGAGAGTTCATTCATGAGTTCTTCTGACTCACCATGTTGATAGGAAAGAAAAAAAACTTAAAACAAGCTAAAGCTCATGGGAAAACTAGATATTTGACCAAAGATATCTTTCAAAAAATTAAGTGAACGCTAAAAACATAAATTTAAGGAAGGGCACATTAGAATTCTGGAAATACTCGTGAAACTCCAAAAGGAAGGTGTCGAGGTTTTGGGTTCTGTGTGTTTGTGTTTTGTCTGGACTTTTGTTTTCAGTTTGCAGATGGCACTGGAGTTTCTCAAGTGTGCTGGGTGACAGGTACAACTGATCTGCTGATTGCATTGGAGGAGTATTTTAGCAGGAGGCTGCCAGCACTTCTTTGCCAGAGTGTTTGCCTTACGTGGTAACAAACTCTAAGCGATGCTTTGTTCTTTGCTTCTAAGCTGATATTGTTTATGTTTCTTCGCAGGCAGAAACCAGAACCTACTGATCATTCTTCGTTGAACTTTGGCTTCAGTTCCAGAAGTTTCTGGACGATCAGGATTACCTATGTTTGGTGGATCTCATTTGGATTTCGTTTCCAAGTACTAAGCTGGCAGCTTCCTGTTATCCTCCATCTCCTGAACCAAGGAAGAAGCGCACCCTGTCCACCCTCCAACGCAAGTACCTGAGCATTGAATTAACTCCTGAACTCACCAGAACTCGCTCTACAGCTCAAGTAAAACCATCTGGATTTCTTTGCCTTGCACACCTGGGTCCCAACTCCCTCTACCCCTGGCGACCTGACTGCACTCTCTTGGTAAGCCGTTCAACTGTTTATCATAGTTACTTTTCATTAATTCCGCAACATTATAGTTCTTGTTTTCACCAGTTCTTTCCCCTCTTTCCATGCAGTTGGTGATTCTACCGTTCATATTCCAGTATCACTTTGTAAATAAAACACCTTTTGCTAATTCAGTTGTGCTTCTGAGTGTTCTTCTGTATGTGGGTCAGATCTATCTTGAACAAAATGACAGAAGGCCTTGAAGACTAGAGGTGTTTCAAGCATGGAAATATGTCACAGCTGTGAACAACCCATTTCATTCCAGACAAATAATTGGTGTAAAATGTTGCTATTTGCAATTTTCTAAAACATCCTGGATAATCCGCACAGGCTCTCACTGTTTTTCATAGTAAAACTGTTTGATTTGTAGAAGCACGGATATGTATTTGCAATCTGTTGTAACTTGCTTTGGCATGTGCAATGCCACCAAAACGTGTTTACACCCCTTCATATTCTGCAAAAATTCTAAGAACAAAATGGAGAATAGTTTTAAAAAATAAACATGCACAATAGCCCTTAATAGCATATTTTTGTACATTTTTTTTATAAAAGAATGTAAACATTTGAACATAATTGGTACAAAACTATTTAATCCCTTTGCTGGGACTGCTCAGGATTTCCACTGATTATCCAGTGGAGCTTCATTTTAAAGTTTTTAAAAAGTAAAACAAACTTAAAATATTAAAGTTGCATGAGCGTAGGGACAGTGCACAATAAAAAAGAAGGTAGAGAGAGCTAAGACTTTCACAAGTTTGCACAATTAAATGTATGTTACTATTTCAATTTTGGCTCCAAAAAAAATCAATATTACAACAAATGTGTTTATTATGGCAAAATATTGCAGGTATCAGGGAGGCTTTCAGAGATTTCAGTTTTCTAAGCACAATAAATGTTTTTTTTTTTTTTTTTCCAGAAGATTAGGGCTTCTGGTTTTTGTGACGTTGGTTTTGTGTGTTCGATTAGTGGTATTTATAAAGCATCAGACCAAATGGTTTGAGTGTGATGGTTTGAATAACGGGCAAAGTATTTACAAAATGTCAAATGTTCTCACGGTTTGACCTCTTAGAGGCTACAAATTCCTGTTGTCTTTTTATTTTTTAATTACATATGAGTGGACAGTGTCAGATGGCCTTTGTCCCCAAGCACCAGTTTGCTACTGCTATATTGTATGCGATGGAGGCAGCAGCACAATTGGCACATAATACCCAGAAGTGCAGTTGGAGGGGGCAGAGCTGAAAGTTTGTTCATACTCTCTTTATGTAGGACCAAAAAAGACAGGATTAGAAATAAGTGTATCAAAAAGAAAGGTCAGGGTGAGACAGCAAAGGTAGAGAGGTAAAGGTGAGATGGTTTGGACATGCAGAGAGGAGCAAATGTGGGAATGAAATTGGCTTGCTTTGTTGAAGAAAGGGTAAGAATATAAATACCTTGTGGATTCTAGAAATGCAAATGACAAAACAATACTCTGCTGCTGACTGGTCTGAAAGGTCGGAGACAGCAAGTTCTAAGCTTGATTAATACTTTTCGCAGCAAGACTGGTGAAATTAGAAAAGCTGGCCTATTGCCAAAGAGGACAATTTGCTTAGAATTATCTAAATTAAAAAAGCTTGGCCCTGATCAACCCTCAGTGCTCAAAATAGTTTGTTCCACAAATGTCAGTCTCTAAACATTGAATAAATATTATGGCAACATAGAAAAGACTCCAGCTTGAAAAGATTTCCACAAATATTCTCTTCATCCTTACAAGAAGCATATAGTTTCTAACATTTTGGGCTGCTTTCTGACAAAGGTGCTGTTTCTTGATTTACTAGGTGACAAATTTCTAACTGAAGAACAAGAACCAGGGCTAGTAACTTTATTGTGAATCTGCTGGTAAATAACAGCAGATAAATAAATAACCATATTATTGTATTTTTACTGTTGTTGGTGCACAGAATCAGAGTTATGAACACACTCTACACTGGTGACACACTTTTACCAAAAGCATCCTTTCACCTGTCAGCAGTGAGCTTTGCCAGAAGGCTGTAACACATAAGAGGTTATCGCTGTGTCCCTCAGCTTTGGTACTCACTGAAGAACAAGGACGTCTACTTGTAAATATGGTCAAATGTTTCTGTCTGAATGCTCAGGCTGCTACAGGCACTGCCAGCAGGAATCATGTCATTTTAAATGAAAGTCATTGGCCACAGAAATATTTCCACTTAGTGCTGCAAGACAACATGGTGTTAACAACTCAACACAGTTCTTGAATTTTTACTACACATGATCAACTGCATGTCTGGAATTTTGAAAAAACAATACATAATGAATGAGGACAAATCGTCAAGTAATGAACAGATAATCAATTAATTCAAAATCAACAGCGCCTTTGGAGTGTGCTCTCGATTATGTGAGGGGAGGTTGCTGATGCAATGCAAAACACGCAATGTGGTCTGACACTGTGGCTCTGATTGCTGATCCACATTTAGGGGGAAAAAAAGAGTGTAGGGTAGCAGCTGCAGAGTGCGATGTGCTCAAATAACGTACCCCATCAGCACAGGCCATCCTGCCAGTTTGATTAAACTATGTACGTCAACTAGGCTGCACCCCAGAGGTCCCGACTAACGCAAGGGCATGCCTTGGCAGAGTGGGTCAGCAGAGCACGCTGCTGCCTCTTACCATCACTTTTCACTGCAGGTCAGTGACAGGAAAAAAATATATAGTCACAGGTAGGGAGAAGTGGTGAGATTTCAAGTGCAATTCGGTGCCATCAGTAGCTGTGAGAAAACCCCAGCTGGTCTGTGAACGGCTTCAGCTTAAAGGCCCGCCACTGAATCCGTGCTCAGTTGTCTCGCTGGGAAATGTTTTATCTCCCATGCCACACCTGCAGTACATGACACCTTTAAAATTTATCTTCTTCTTACCATCTCTTCCTCTTAAAGAGAGCTCCCATGTGGGGTTGCTCAATGCCCTGTAAAGCATGACCCAAATATGGCATTCCCATTGTCACACGTAGCAACCAGCAACAGCAGTGAAGCATGACATCTCTCATACTAGCACGCAGTACTTTTTGTCCGTCTGCCCCACCATTTATTGTGTTTAAGACAAGGATGGTTGGAAAATGTAAAAAAAACCCAAACATTTAGCAACAGTCTTTATGGAGAAATGTGAAAGAATACATGAATACATACAAGCTAGAAAAGTATTCATACCCCTCTAACATTTCACATTTCATCATTAACTTCAAAGTATTTCACTAACATTTTGTGTGGGAGGATGAATGGTGTCGTGCAAGGAAAATAATCCATGTTTTATATGTATATATATACAGTACAGACCAAAAGTTTGGACACACCTTCTCATTCAAAGAGTTTTCTTTATTTTCATGACTATGAATATTGTAGCTTCACACTGAAGGCATCAAAACTATGAATTAACACATGTG
>JAHUTJ010051645.1:0-12764 GCA_036250325.1 Characodon lateralis
TTACATTCAGTCTAAAACCAGCTGAGACAGAGAACTGGTACAATATGTCCTATTTTATTTTAACTTTAAATGACCTATAAATTGTCTTTGAAATCTAAATATTTTGGATTTGGGCTAAAGCCCCCAAGAGACCCTAAAAACGCCCCTGCTTTGACTTACATAGTGAAATCAGTCAAAAATCATATTTGCTAAATAAAGCAATGTAAAAACTCTAGAGACATTAATTTACAGACAAACACAAGAAACATCAGTGGAGTTTTTCACACACTGGAGCAAGAGGTCATCACATGTCATTTTAGTTAAATGACCAATGATTTATAGGAAATAATGGCAGTTTATGAAGTCCCAAAAGGCCCAAAAGTGTGGCTTTTGTTGAAGTGATGACCCCAAACAGTGGAAGTTGTCACGTCTTTGACTGAAAGTCCTAATCCCACAGCACCACCTAACAATTTTTACCAGCTACAGGCATAAAGTTGAGCAGTGCTGGACAAAAAGAAAACAACATTTGAACCTCCAGTGTTGATTTTTGTATGAATAGGCACTGCGCCTACAACATAGTTTTCTGCATAGCGATGCACCGAAATTAATATTGCTGTTATCGCCGATATCTGGTATTTACCCATATTAAACAAATTCCATATATTCCCCTACCCCTTCAACACAGTGAAAATATGACCACAACTCTGACATTGCTTCTCTGTTTAAATTAAACACCCTACAATCCTGCACTGCATCACTATCATCACATGGCCAAATAAATACCCCTCCCCTCTCCCCTCCCCTCCCCAAAACACCCACAATAGGCAACAAGATGGAAGTAAACGTTGGTTATTAATATCCGCCCTGATTTACTTAGGGGGCCAATACCTATATGATAAAAAATTACTAACATTAGCCAGTACCTGTGGTAATGCCGATATATTGCGCCTCCCTAGTTTTGCATGTTGGCAAAGTTCCATTCTTCCATTAAAGGGTGCATATCATGCAAGATCCACTTTTTTAAGCCTTTAAATACATTTTGTTCTGTACTTGGAGTCTTTGGGAATGCAGAAAACTTGATTTTAGTCTCTCCCGGTGATGCGTAGATATCTTTATATTCTCTTTGGGTTTTAATTTTCAGTACGTTTCAGTACGTCAGTTTTCTCTATCATCTGTTACGTTTTCCCAACTGTTACCTCACAGTATTTGCTGCGGAACAGCTGAATAAGGTCATGGACTTCCGTCTGATCAATTTTCCATATCTGCCATATTTATTTCTCGCTGTGAATTTGTAGTCCAAGCTTAAGAATGCCTATGCTGAAAGAGGATAACTTCGGTTCGGTTTTTGAGTGTATTAACCCACACAACTCATACATCGTCCCCCAGCATTAGAGCCTCTTCAAAGTGCCGAGTTAAATGTTATTTTTCATGGAAATCTACCCACCTTAAGGACAAGTGCCTTCAGCAACCTCCGCCAGTATCAAGAAGGATTTGCTGAAAGACTATCTGATTAAGGGGTCAGTTCCTTCTGTCTATGGAAACAGTGAACAAAGCAAAGCTGTAAGCTGCAAATAACACTGAAATGACAACATGAATTTATTGTGTGTTGATATTTCGTCCTGACCGTTGTTTTGATAGCAGTAGCATCATGCCTTCTGCCTGTTAGTGCTGTGTGCTGATTTTAGGTCCTTGAGGCCATAACCGTACTGTGTGTTTTGAATAGTATTAGTACATAAACAGTTTAGCATTGGTTTTGCCCTTTTTGTCTTGTTTCTGTCCCGCTAGATAATTGTTATTAAACTACAAAAATGGCCAAACGGGTTAAAGCGAAGTGCACCTTGACCTATAGGGGGGCGGGGAGTGAAGTGTCTCGACAGCACTTAAAGAGACGGCACCAAAACGAGTTGCTCTGAGATGCACCTCAGAACAGGGGTAAAAGAGGAGCCTGTGAAGCGCCAATAACTTTAAATAAGTTTATACCAAACCATTGCAGTTCCATTTTATATAGACCACAAATGAATGATTTAATTTTGAAAAAGAAAGATTGAAAAGTATGTGTCCCCTTTAAAACCAAAATTGTGTAGTGGATGATAAATAGCTTTTCCGTCAACACCCAAGTCTTTGCAGCTCCTCCAGAGTTACCATGGTCCTATTGGCAGCTTTTCTAATGAACAATTTCTTTCACCAGCTTGTCAATTTAGGTGGATATTCATATTTTGGTAGGTGGAGTGTAATTATTAACTAGGAGGCCAATGAGGATTTTTTGGAGGGTATCACAGTAAAGGAGGCTGAATACAGATGTACGCAACACTTTTCATATTTTTAAGTAAAAACTTTGATAAAAATCTATAACTTTCCCTCTACTTCACAGCTTTGGACAATGCAATGTTGCTTCACCACAAAAAAAAGGAAGTTTATGGCTGTACCTAGACAACATTTGGCAAAAACTCAAGCAGTATGAGTAGGCTTGGAAGGCACCAAATCTCTGCTGTTTGTGTGGACTCATAATGTTCTAGCTAAGTTAAGAACCAATCCTAAGAAGCTTCATCCTTCATGGCATCCAAATCAGTCTTTCAATGTTATGACCTAAATATGTGACTCATTTTTGATGCAATCATTCCTGTCAGTGCAGCTATAAACAGATTCCGACAGTGATAAACTTGGACAGCAGCAGACAGACAAACCTATCTAGACGATATGCCTCATTCTGTTCAGGTTGGCCAAACCGTTTCACACAGATGTATAAGGCAGCAGAGGAAAAGCAGGACTGTACTTGCATGGCACAGTTTCTTTTTTTTGTGCGTGATCATTGAATCTGATAAAGCAGAAGTTTTGAGTGATCCCTACTCACAATTAAGGTCACAAGCATGTGAGAATCTGATATCCGTTTTCTTAATGGTGAATGTGTAACTTCTGTACTCAAAGTGGATTTTACAGATAAGCCTTAAAGTCATTACTTACAAAGATATGAAGAATTACTCTAAGGGACATTTTGCCCTTGGTACTGATGCAAAGGTTGGATTAAATATGTATTTAAAAATAACAAAGAAAGATGTTAAATTTCTTTGAATAACCTCCGCTTCCTAAAAAAGATCAGTTCCTGAGGGAGCTATTTCACTTGGTGACAAGTCTTAATCCTATTCCTAATCCTTCAGTATCATAGCCCAAAAAAGAAAAATCCCCATCCATGGCATTGATTCCACTTGCATAGTTACAATTATATGTGCCTGGCCAGGATCTATAAGAGTGAGTCATGTAACTTGGAGGATCCCGGTATAGATCATTTCTGTTTCTGTTTAACTCGAACGTCAAGGATCCACCTGCCTAGAGGTCAGAACAGCACAATTCTTCCAAACTGAATAAAACTTGAGTTTTTTCGGACTTTAGTTTACGAATAACAAGATCTAAAACACCTATACAGAAGATTGTTTATAAAACCTGGGCCCTCCTATAATTATACTGCACTGTAAAAAATTAATTTGATAGGTATAGAATTTTAGCCATTAAAATTATTTAAATTTGGTGTATTCATTTATTAATAATTCCATTTGTTTTTTCTTTGCAACAGCAGGGGGCAAACCATACAAGCAACATCTTACTTAATTACAACCTAATTAATTTAGTTAAGTCAGTGCATTCCCCCAGGCCTTAAAAACAGCTACCATCAAGCCACTGTTGAAAAGTAATAATCTGGACAAGCTCCAACTTCACAATTACAATTTCAAATCTCCCATTTATCAGTAAGGTAACTAAAAAAAGCTGTGTTTCAACAGTTAAATACCTTTTTAACAATGACCAGTCACATCGACATCTTCTAGTCAGGATCCATGGTCACCACAGTACCAATTCTGCCCTTCTCAAGGGGTTCAATGAAACCCACATAAAAGCAGACTGCTGGTATTATTGGACCTCAGCATTCAAAACTGTTGATCATGGTATATTACAGGAGTGACTGGAGAACTGGGTCGGGCTCTCTGGTACAGCACTTGACTGGTTTGAGCCTTACTTGAAGGACAGGGACTTTTTTGTGTTAGTAGGTAACTTTACATAGAAGACCACAGAAATCACATGCCGGGTTCATCAGGGTTCCATCTGGGGACCCCTCCTATTCAATATCTACACAATACCACTACCTCAACAACAAGATAAGTTACCATAACTATGCAGACGACTAAGAACCTTTTCAAGCATTGGCTAGATACATAGAACAAATCAATGCGTGTATGTTTCATAATGTTCTACAGCTGAATAAAAACAAAACTGAAGTCATTAGTTTTGTATTGAAGGAGAAGTGATCAAGAGTCAGCACACCGTTTTAGTTATTACAGCTAGAAACCACTGATCATGCCTGAAATCTGGGTGTAGTGGTGGACTCTGACCTGAACATCCAGAGACACCATAAATGGACCAATGTACTATTAGGCAGGTAGTCATAATGTTATGCCTTATTATTTAGCTGTTAAACTATAGCACAATTTCTGTTCAGAAATATTAAATAAAATATAACCAAATAAAATGTGACAATGGTTACATTTATTTAATCGTTTAGTCTCTGGCACTATTAGTATTGATAGAAGAAATAAACTCTGTAGATGACAACAAAATAGCAGTAGGAGTGTTTTTAGACCTAAAAAAAGCATCTGGTACTGTGGATTACAATACATTATTCATTCAACTTGAAAAGTATGGCATAAGGGGAGTTGGCTCAAAAGCTACTTAATGAACAAACAGTTGTACAAATAAGTGAACACAAATCATTAGAGACAGAAATTAGATGCTTAGTACCACAGGGGTCAGTATTAGGACTAAAGTAATTTATATCACACATTAATAACATATGCAAAGTATCACAATTATTGAAACTTATACTGTTCGCAGATGATACAAATAGCATATTTTAGCAATTATTAAAACAGAAATAAACAAATTAAAACTATGGTTTGATAGAAATAAATCATTATCTTTATCATTAAACCTGAATAAAACAAAGATTATACTTTTTGGAAGGCATAAAACTGAACCTAATGTGGAACTAAAACTTTAAAATACACAAATAGAACAAGTAAATTAAATTAAATTTCTTGGTATAATCCTGGACCACAAAATCTGCTGGGAACCTAATGTAAATTATGCAAGAGCAAAGCTGGCAAAATGCACATATTCTTGGACGAATAAGCTAAAGTCTGGATTGTAAATCACTGTATATACTATACTCGTCAATGTTTTTACCGTACCTATCCTATTGTGTAGAGGTCTAGGGAAATCGTTACAAAAGTACTCTGCAGCAGATATGAACACTTCAGAAAAAAGCAATAAGGATAATACATAAAGTAGGGTCCAAAAAAAACATACAAACCTATTATTTTTAAAATCATGTACATTGAAATTTCTGGACTTGGTTAAATATAAAACAGTGCAGATAATGTACAAAGCAAGATATAATCTATTGCCAAAAATATTTAGGAAATGTTCGCAGAAAGAGATGGAGGATACAATCTAAGGGGAGATGTGAATTTTAAAAAACAAAAATAAGAATGATGAAAAGTATGTGTATATCAAGCTGTGGAGTGGCTTTGTGGATCAGATTGGATAGAGCGATTAAGAACAGTACAAAAATGAATATATTTAGAAAATGTATAACAAAATACTTCTAAATATGTATATGGAAGTTGGAGGCTATATGTAAATAATATGGGACATCACAAGATGATCTAGGTATCTATACTGCTTTAAATTGTGTTATATTCTTTAAATGAAATGGATGCAATATATGGTAATTGACAGGGATATGTATGTATATTTGATCCTCGATAAAACATATAGTTCAGAATGTATAATATAGATGTATATAGGCAAAAGGCATAAAGGGGTGGGAATAAGAAAAGTATAAACTTCTTTTCACACCCTTTCAAACACGTAGCTAAAATGATTTTGATTTGTTGATTCTTCCGTTATGACATTTTAAGTTTCTTTATGTGGGTGTGTGTGTTTCTATGTGTGTATGTATGTATGTATATGTATCTGTACATTGTTCGAAATAAACTGCCATTATAGATGTTTTAAGTTTATTTAATCAGTGTGATCTTCGGCACTATGAGAGCTGACGATGGCTCATTTAACCTTTTTTACTTTGGGTTTGAACTTGGAGAGCCAATAATCTTATTGACTGGTTTGTTTGGACAGGACAACTTCTTATCCCGGTCTAAGTGCTGCTGGGACCGATAGGCCTGCATGAATCCTCTGCTGTTTAATCATAGTTCGGCAGGATCAACATCTGTGGTTAAAATAACAGACCCATCATGGCTACTATGTGGCTCAGAGTGTCCCCGGTTTCTAACAACAACACGATTGTGTAACATGAAATGAGGACTGGACGTTAATAAAAAGCTGCATCGACGTGGTAGACAAACTACATTGACAAATGTGGTTTATCAGCTAATGAACGGCCCGTATCCCTGTTGGCATGCTGTAACAATGACATGTTTCACTGAGAGAAATGGAGCAGACAGAACCAAAAATAAAAACAGGCCGAAATGAGTCACGAATCTGTATTTAGTTCCGTCTGTTTTGAATTGAGAGGTTACAGTCTGTTAAGCTCGCGGGCCCGTTAAAGCTCCTTGAGATAATATTGACATTTCCTCTGGAAAGTAAAACCTACGCAAACGCTTACCTGGACTCGGTTTCCATAACCACAGGGGGTGCCCTTATCGTTTCTTCCTCCCCTGTCGGCCGTAAACGTTTGTTGCGAACTAATTAAGCCCTTAATAGATGGCCGAGGACAACCACAGACCGATGGTCCAACGTAGTACCATCCTCCTGCCTTCGCTCACCCGCGAGGCAGCACCGCTTCGCACAGCTGGTCGCGAGAGCACCATACACGCGACACAGGCAGGGTAGTCTGAGCCCCGTTAGATGGGAGGAATGTTTCCACTGGCCTCCTTTAAAATAAGCATGACAGCCGTGCGATCCACCCAACGGATCAACAGGGATGTGGTTATAACCGGCCCGCATCAATCACAGAGTGATTCACACAGAATGGCTGGCATTCTGCGTCTCCTACTCAGCTAGAGGTGGGGCGCACCAATCGGATTGAAGAAAGATTTCTGATTGACGTGTCTCTACCCAATGTCTGAGCCGAAATGGCCGGAATACTGGAGAATTACAGCGAAAATAGCCAATCCATGTGGAGTTTTATTCTGCGGGAAGGCGGGCCCCGCAGGTGACACTGCGCTGTCAGGAAGAACGGATTTGTGTGTAATCCAACTAAATAATTAAATATGTGACAATCATGCTATTGGTGTTTAAGTTCAGCTTAGCTCTCTTGACTTATTATACTATAAATAACAGTCTACTAATAAGAATCTATCTATCTATCTATCTATCTATCTATCTATCTATCTATCTATCTATCTATCTATCTATCTATCTATCTATCTATCTATCTATCTATCTATCTATCTATCTATCTATCTATTTCCATTTACAAATTAAAATCTTCTTAAAATGCAAAATGTTGGGCCCAAAGTAACAGTCTTTTCTCAACCACATTTTATGCTTTCATTTTAATTTCACTGTAAAGGTCCTGTTCTGGTTGCTGAGCATAGATTGAATTTATTTTACAAACAGTATAAAGAAACAAAGATATGTCTCAAAAATTGCGTATTGTATGCTTTTCTTTTATAAACTCGAAAGTACAAGATCATTTTTAGAATTTGGATCTACAATGATATTTAGGTCCCTTTTCTACAGAAAAATGACAACTTTGCTGGTTTTATTAAAATATTGACTATTTTGTTTACCAAAAGATAGTAAAAGTAGATGATAAAACAAAGTAGTGGCTCACAAGTGCTTTCAACCTGATTATTTGGCCTTCATGGCAAAAGGTCCAGACACCACTATGATAGGAAATTGTGTAGGGAGCTAGCAAGTAGGGTGATAGCAAACAGACCTTCCAACCTCAAAGACTTAGAACGTATTACCAAACCTAAATAATAAATATATACATATATTTCTAATATTTCTAGTGACATGAAATGCACACCAGATGTCGGTAACAACTTAAGTAATCCACACATGCAAATAAATCTAAACAAAAAGTGATTGAAAGCCAAGAAATCAACTGAAATCTTTCAGTATTTAGAAAGCTTTCCTGTTACTATGGGCAAAGAAATATCAACTGGTTTAAATTAACTGATGGTCTATAAAAAGGTTTCTCTTTACCAAAGTATTGCAGAGTGGTACGATTGGTAAAAAGCAAAGCAACCTTCATATTTTATACTGTTGCAAAACATACTAATACCATTGAGTGTGTTTTCATTATTTCCTCGTTGTTGTGTTCTATAGGTCTTGCCATATTCAGTTAATTTCTCTGTGTTCATTATTGTTGATATGGTGTTTTCATACCAGTTCCTATCCTCGTGTTTAGTTTCTTAGTTTATTCTTGTGTTCTGTTCTTTGTGTATTTGGATTATTTCTCTTAAACCAGTGTTAACCTTGTTCCTTTGGTTAGTAATTTTTTTGTGTTTTAGTTCAGCTCTGATTAGCTCTTCTGGTTCGTTTTTCATTTTCCACCCCTGCCTCAGTATATAAGCTCACTGGTTTTTATTGTTCATTGCTAGACTCTTCCATTACACCGCTCTGCTTCATGACCTGCTCTCCCTGCAATCCGTAAGTTTTCCTAATTTCTTAATTGAAGAACTCTGTTTTTTTTCCACATCAGCTACTACAATTTGATCCTTTTACAAACAAAATCATGACAGTGGTGTCTCTTTCATATCAATAGAAATATTAGAATACACTATATTGCCAAAACTTTTTGCTCACCCATCCAAATAATTGAAATCAGGTGTTCCAATCACTTCCATGGTCACAAGTATATAGAACCAAGTACCTAAGGAGCTCAGTGAATTCCAGCCTGGTGCTGTGATAGGATGCTACCTGTGCAACAAGTACAGTCAACTGTGAGTGGTATTATAAGTGGAAGCAATTGGAAATGACTGCAACTCAGCCACAAAGGTAGGCAACGTAAACCGATGGAGTGGGGGCAATTGATGCTGACACATAGTGCACAGAAGTCATTGACTTTCTGCAGAGTCATTCGCTACAGACCTCCAAACTCCATGTGGTTTTCAGATTAGCAAATGAACAGTTCTTAGAGAGCTTCATGGAATGGGTTTCCATGGGGAAGCAGCTGCATCCAAGCCAAACACCACCAAGTGCAATGCAAAGCATCGGATGCAGTGGTGCAAAGCACACTGCCACTGTACTCTAGACCAGTGGAGGCATGTTCTCTAAAGTGAAGAATCAGCCTTCTCCATCTGGCAATCTGATGGAGGAGTCTGGGTTAGGCGATTGCCAGGAGATTGGTACTTGTCTGACTGTTTTGTGCCAAATGTAAAGCTTGGTGGAGGTGGTATTTTGCTGTGGGGTAATTTTCATGGAGCTGAGCTTGGCCCCATGGTTCCAGTGAAAGGAACATTGAATCCCGCACCGCAGCATACCTAGAGATTTTGCACAATTCCATGCTCCAAAGTTGTAGGAACAGTTTAAATATGGTCCCTTCCTCTTCCAACATGACTGTGCACCAGAGCACAAAGCAAGGTCCATAAAGACATGGATGAGAGAGTCTGATGTGGATGAGCTTGACTGGCCTGCACAGAGTCCTGACCTCAACCTGATAGAACACCTTTGGGATGGATTAGAGTGGAGACTGGGAGCCAAGCCTTCTCATCCAACATCAGTCTGTGCCCTCACAAATGTGCTTCTGGAAGAATGGTCAAAAATTCCCATGAACACGCTGCTAAACCTTGTGTCCCAGACAAGTTGAAGCTATTATAGCTGCAAAGGGTGGGCCGACATCATATGGAACCCTTTGGATTGAGAATGGATGTCACTTAAGTTCATAAGTGAGTCAAGGTAGGTGAGCAAATACTCTTGGCAATATGGTTTATATTTACTGAGAAAAACATGTATTGAATGCTTTTTATGCCATTGTTTTCGTAACAGTTCTGACCCACATACAGAGAACACTCCGGAGAAAATAGAAAGAATGAAAAATATGTTTATTTTGACACAAAATGATCTGGAACGTAAACGGGCGAAAACTCCAACTGTGGGAAGAGGGGAAGAGAACTGGTGAAACAGGGAACACACATAGATGGGCAGATGACAAGAACTTCTGGAAGGGAAGTAAACGGCTTACTGAATGGATGTGGTGAGGTTCGCCAGGGGTAGAGGGATGCGGGATCTGAGTTGTAGAAGCCGAGTATGTTCTGTTGGTCTCTTAAGTGTTTCGTAGGTGAGCTTGGAGAAAGTTGTGTTAGTTTCTTTGTGCTGATGCTTGCGGTGGAGGGTGGACAGGATACACTGAGATCTTGGTCCAGGAGATGAAGGAAGTAGGAAACTGCCAGCTTGAAACACGAAACAAAACAATAGTTAGGAAACGAAATCCTCAGAACGTAGGTCATCCAGGAAACTCTTAGTTTTCGAAGTACAAAGTCCAGTGACATAAATCCAAAAATCCAGATACTTAGTCTGCAAAAGCACGTAAACAAAGTTATTCCAAAAAAACGAGAGACAAAGCATAGACTTAGCATTGGCTGAGCTTGTTACCACAGAAGGCAAACACTCTGGCATCAAAGTGCTGGCAGCCTCCTGCTTAAGTACTCCTCCAAGCAATCAGCAGAACAAGTCGCACCTGTCACCCAGCACACCTGAGAACTCCAGCACCGTCTGAAACACTGAACACAAAAACAACCCAGATCCCGACATTTTAACCCTCTGTAGGTTTATTGTTTTCTCTGTGGTCTTAAACCCCATGGAGTCTTTATGGCCTTGCTTTTTTGGACCAAAACAAAGACTTTTGCCTTTTACACATTAAAATTTCTGACATATCCACTCATTGATATTTTAGACCCACTGACTCAGTGACTGTAGTGGCATATGGTCAAGTGGTGCTAGAGAAATAGAAAGTTGTATATTATTAGCATATATTGTTAGACATGTAGTACTCTTTGCTCTGAGCTAGAGGGATAATGTAAATGTTCAATAAAAGTGGTCCAAAAACTGAGTTTTGCAAATGTGATTTTTCTTTGCTCAGACTTGTAAATACCAAGTGACAGAAAAAAAAAATCATAACCAGTTGATCACAGTACCAAACAATTCCACTCTCTTTTCTAGTCTATTAATCAGTATGTTACTATTAACTGTGTCGAATTCAGCACTGCGATCTAGTAAAACCAAGACAAAAATGTTTCATGCATCGCTGGCCAGAATCAGAATATCCTTTTTTGTCATGGTGACAAGCACGACGAAACTGAGAAAAACGATATTGAGCTATTGAGACATAGGTCCTTCAGGGGGTTTATCAATGCAGAATCAGTGCTGTGGTGTGAAAATCTGATTGGAAACCAATTTAAAATATGTTTTATTACCATAAGTGTATTTGCTGATATTCCGTTCTTTCAATTTGCAGAAAAGGTCAGGTTTTATATGGGCATGTTTTTACCTATTAATGCAGCATAAAGATTAGGCTTTTTTAAAAAAGCCTAATCTTTATGCTGCACCCTGTGCCTTCGGGTTGGGGACAGGTCTCTGACTGTCGTTTTGGCCTACGGGCCAAGCGGTAGTGCGGAGTACCCGGCCTTCTTGGCGTCCCTGTCGGGGGTGCTGGATAGTGCCCCTCCCGGGGACTCCATTATTCTGCTGGGGGACTTCAACGCCCACGTGGGAAACGACAGTGACACCTNTTTGGCCTACGGGCCAAGCGGTAGTGCGGAGTACCCGGCCTTCTTGGCGTCCCTGTCGGGGGTGCTGGATAGTGCCCCTCCCGGGGACTCCATTATTCTGCTGGGCGACTTCAACGGCCACGTGGGAAACGACAGTGACACATGGAGAGGCGGAATGGCCTCCCCGATCTGAATCCGGGAGAGCTTTGACCAAATTCCGGGGGATGTGGGAGACATAGAGTCCGAGTGGACCATGTTCTCCGCATCTATTGTCGATGCCCTTAGCTGCGGCCATAAGGTCTGCGGTGCCTGTCGCGGCGGTGGTGGTGGACACCGGGAGTAAGGGACGCTGTCAAGCTGAAGAAGGAGTCCTATCTGCTGTGGTTGGCTGGTGGGACTCCTGAGGCGGCTGACGAGTCCCGTGAGGCCTAACATGCCGCGGCCTGGGCTGTGGCAGAGGCAGAGATAAAAACTCAGGCCTGGGAGGAATTTGATGAGGCCATGGAGAAGGACTACCGGTTGGCCTCAAAGCGATTCTGGCAAACCGTCCGGTGCCTCAGGAGGTGGAAGCATTGCTTCACCAACACTTTTTACAGAGGGGGGGGTGGCCTGCTGACCTTGACTGGGGATATTATCGGACGGTGGAAGGAGTACTTTGAGGATCTCCTCAATCCTGGCATCACGCATTCCCTGGTGGAAACAGATGGATTGGGGATTAGACTCTTTCATCACCCAGGCTGAAGTCACCGAGGTGGTTAAAAAGCTCCACGGTGGCAGGGCTTCGGGGTGGATGAGATCCGCCCTGAGTACCTCAAGTCTCTGAATGTTGTGGGGCTGTCATGGTTGACACAACTCTTCAACCATTGGACGTTGAGCTCACCCAGCTCAACGTCCCAGCCTCCACCTGTCAGTGGATCAACAGCTTCCTGATGGACCGACAACAGCAGGTGAGACTGGGGAGCATCTTCTCCCGATCCAGATCAATAAGTACTGGTGCCCCCCAGGGGTGTGTTCTATCCCCACTCCTCTTCTCCTTGTACACAAATGACTGCACCTCAT
>JAHUTJ010051646.1:0-12760 GCA_036250325.1 Characodon lateralis
CAGGAAGTCAGTGATCCACCTGCAGGTGGAGTCGGGCACACTCAGCTGGGAGAGCTTCTCCTGGAGCAGAGCTGGGATGATGGTGTTGAAGGCAGAGCTGAAATCCACAAACAGGATCCTGGCGTAGTTTTCCTGTGGAGTCCAGGTGCAGGAGAATGGAGTGAAGGGCTAGGTTGACTGCATCATCTACAGACCTGTTGGCTCTATAGGCAAACCGCAGGGGGTCCAGGAGGGGGTCGGTAATGTCTTTTAGGTGTGAGAGCACAAGGCCCTAAAGGACTCCATCACCACAGAGGTCAGGGCGACGGGTCTGAAGTCATTAAGCCCTGTTGTCCTTGGCTCCTTGGGAACAGGGACAATGGTGTAGTGGAATTTTCTTATCAAAGTAGGAGAGAAATTAACTCATTAAAAGAGCAAAACCGGACTTTGTCTTTATAAGTTTTATTAAAAGGCACTCAGCGTTTGAAGACCCTGTCACTGAGCTTGGTCAGTGAAGAAGAGCCCCAATCAACATTTACACACAGTATTTAAAGAGTATGTGGGTGTTATCTCAACTTCAAAGAGTCTGTGTTTTATGGCCCTAGACCCTCCTCGGGTCAAGGGTAACAAAGTTATCTACGAGCAGACCATCTGCTCTTCCTGAGACATCACCCTAAAGCATGGGTTTTAACCATTAAACGTCTGATAATGGCTTTTCCAGCTTCCTCCTCTAACACAGACATTCTGAGGAAAGAGGTAACCTAAAGGTCATACACTTTGGAACACCTTAGAGCACTTAATACAAGAATTTCCATTACAACTCCTTTCTTCTGATTATAAGATAATCACAACTAAAAGGAAAATTCTCCAAAACCATCACCAGTTATTTTTACCGTGACCTTGAAGTGGAATGTCCTTTCTTCTGATACTGAAAGCAAACTGTTGTTTTTTTTCAAAGAAAACAAATCATAAACAAAAATCCTGCTGCCTCTCCTGAGTGGCTTCTGCACTTCAAGCTGCCCTGTTACCAGTCTGGTACAGGTGGGCGGTCGTAGGAAGCTCCTCTAGAAATATGTTTAGAAACAGGAACTCTAACCTGCTGGAAGTTAGGCTTCCATAGTCCAACTAAACAACAGTGGAAATGAACACATTTCAAATTTGTAATAATACCATAATGATAGATATCAAGCAATAAACATGAAAGTTAGATAAAAGCATCCGAGATTTCCTCCTCAGAGTCAGTTTCGCTGTCAAAGTGGGAGAAAATAATTTGGCTGACCCTTGCTGTCCAGGCAAAGGAGCGCCTAGTAGCCACCAAATGTTAAGAAATTAAGGAGAATAAGCATCATGGTGCATGTCTCTCAGTCCATCATCCAGAGAAAGGTTATGTGCAAATGTGTAGAGGTCTTCCCTGTATGTTTTCTATGTGTCTCTCACTGGTGTGTGGGCAGTGAGGCAAATGACCTTATGATTTCTAACTTTCAGGCAATGCGATGGCCTTAAGTAGATTCAGAAATAACGTTGCACTGCCCAAGGAATTATTGTGCCCTTGTAAGAACAGTTTTCTTCAACCACCTCTTCAATCGCTCGCCAGTGATCAGCTTACAGTTCTTTGTCTTGTGGTGGTCCGCTGTCCTCACACCTTTCAGGCCGTGGAGGATCCAGTTGGAAGATGACTTGTGTCTTGGAAGCGAGATGAAGCTGGAGGAGCTGGAGCTTTCCTGCGGTGTGATGCATGTAACCAGGCAACACGCTCTGCTACCTTGACAGCGGTGTGGGTGACTAGAGGATCTGATATGGGCCATTCCAGCACCTGGACTTCCAGTGTTTTCTCCTAGATTCTCTGACCAGAATCCAGTCGCCAGGAATAAAGGACTGGAGGGTGGAAGTGGCTGTTTCTGGTAATGCAGCCTTCACCGTCTGTGAAACTTGAGAAAACACAGTGGACAGGTTTTGACAGTAAAACAACATCCTCTCTTCACGAAAGATGTGGAAGGCAGAGATTTTAGCAATATCCCCATGTCCAAACTAAAAGACCTGTCAAACAGCACTTCAAAAATCTCAATCATAAATGAAAACAATAAGCAGAGCCTTCACAGCCCTAGGCTAATTTTTATTTCAAAGTCCCATTCTTAAGCCTAGGTGCTTAACTACATGAACTTCATCACAACATCCAGCAAAACCAAAGAGAATTAATGTTCTGACTCCACCTAGTATACGAGCAGTGGCCATCAGCTAAATATTCTGAATATCAAAAATGTGACATATGATGTTTGAGGAAGGCCTGATTACAGGTCATTATTTCCATAGTTTCAGAATACCCAAAGAAAATTTCAAAAATGGGCTAATCGGTGGAGATGTAAAATTTCACAAAAGAATCAACACCATACTTTCAGACAGGTTTTCAGAATGTGGTCTTAGGGAGCTATGCACCATTTATATAAGCAAAGCACAACGTCTCTCTCACATTGTCACGAAGTCCTCACTGGAGGTGCGAGCTACCCTTTTTCCATGAGTGCTAAAACTTCTGTAATTCCATGTCACTTCAGTCTGACATTCCCCTCGTCTGGCGCAGGGTCCAATGCGACAATCCAGCAAAAAGTTTAAAAACGTCTAGTAACCAGCATCACATTACATAAACCACAGAAATGAATTCTGACAAAAATACGTGTCACTATGAAATTACCAAAAGCACATAAATAAAATCCAGATGTTTCTAACTGCCATTCAGTTCCATTAACAACAAAACGCAAACTTCAGTTGTTGTGCAATTCGTCAATGTCTTAGTTAGAAATAAGTCCCATATCACCCTGATTTGTCTTGTATGAAGATGAGTATTAGAATAATAGACATCTAATGTAAGTTTAATGCAGAAACTCTACAAATTTAATCTAATAAATAATTCCCACATAATATGAAGTCATGACTCAGATTCTTTATCAAAAATATATTCCTTACTTTTGGCATATCTTGAACTGTCAGTTAGCTTAATGGCACCAGGGAAAACTTTCAATCTAATAAATCACCAATGATTCTGCATGCAAAACTAATTCTTCANCTCAGATTCTTTATCAAAAATATATTCCTTACTTTTGGCATATCTTGAACTGTCAGTTAGCTTAATGGCACCAGGGAAAACTTTCAATCTAATAAATCACCAATGATTCTGCATGCTAAACAAATTCTTCAAACTAGTTTAAACTATTTCATTAACCTTTAAATAGTACTCGTCTCGTACTCGTCATCTTCCGCTTTATCCGGGACCGGGTCACGGGGGCAGCAGACTCAGCAGAGACGCCCAAACGTCCCTCTCCCCAGACACCTCCTCCAGCTCCTCTGGGGGGAGCCCAAGGCGTTCCCAGGCCAGCCGAGAGACATAGTCCCTCAGCGTGTCCTGGGTCGTCCCTTGGGCCTCCTCCCGGTGGGACGTGCCTCCCGAGGAAGGCGTCCAGGAGGCATCGAGTATAGATGCCCAAGCCACCTCAGCTGGCTCCTCTCGATGTGTAGGAGCAGCGGCTCTACTCCGAGCACCTCCCGGATGGCCGAGCTCCTCACCCTATCTCTAAGGGAGTGCCCGGCAACCCTACGGAGGAAGCTCATTTCAGCCACTTGTATCCGGGATCTCGTTCTTTCGGTCATGACCCAAAGTTCATGGCCATAGGTGAGGGTAGGAATGTAGACCGATCAGTAAATCGAGAGCTTCGCTTTTCAGCTCAGCTCTCTCTTGACCACAACGGACCCTCACAGCGCCCCCATTACTGTGGCAGCCGCACCGATCCATCTGTCGATTACCCGCTTCATTCTTCCCTCACTCGTGAACAAGACCCCGAGATACTTAAACTCCTCCACTTGAGGCAGGAACTCCCCTCCAACCCGAAGAGGAGCCTTTTCCGGTTGAGAACCATGGCCTCGGACTTGGAGGAGCTGATCTTCATCCCAGCCGCTTCACACTCGGCTGCGAACCGCCCCAGTGCATGCTGTAGGTCTTGGCTAGAGGGGGCCAGCAGGACCACGTCATCTGCAAAAAGAAGAGACAAAATCCTCTGGTCCCCAAACCAGAGCCCCTCCGGCCTTTGGCTGCGCCTAGAAATCCTGTCCATAAAAGTTATCAACAGGACCGGTGACAAAGGGCAGCCCTGCCAGAGTCCAACATGCACTGGGAACAGGTCCGACTTAGTGGCGGCAATGTGAACCAAACTCCTGCTACTCCTTGTACAGAGACCGGATGGCCCCTAGTAAAGGGCCCCCAATTCCATACTCCTGGAGCACCCCACACCGGGCATCACAAGGGACACGGTCGAATGCTTTCTCCAGGTCCACAAAACACATGTGGACCGGTTGGGCAAACTCCCATGAACCCTCAAGTACTCTGTAGAGGGTATAGAGCTGGTCCAGTGTTCCACGGCCGGGACGAAAACCACACTGCTCCTCCTGAAGCCGGGGTTCGACTATCGGCCGGACTCTCCTCTCCAATACCCTGGCGTAGGCCTTACCAGGGAGGCTGAGGAGTGTGATCCCCCTGTAGTCGGAACACACCCTCCGATCCCCCTTCTTATGTCCGCCACGCAATGTTGAAGAGGCGTGTCAACCATGACAGCCCCACAACATCCAAAGACTTGAGGTACTCAGGGCAGATCTCATCCAACCCCGAAGAGCTTTTTAACCACCTCGGTGACTTCAGCCCGGGTGATGAAGGAGTCCAACCCTCAGTCCGAAAGAGTCCATCCCTGAGCCAACCGGTAGTCCTTCTCCATGGCCTCACCGAACTCCTCCCAGGTACGCGTTTTTGTCTCTGCCACCGCCCGGCCGCGGCACGCTTGACCCCTCGGTACCCGCCAGCCACCTCAGGAGTCCCACAAGCCAACCACAGCCGATAGGACTCCTTCTTCAGCTTGACAGCATCCCTTACTGCCGGTGTCCACCACCGGGTTCGGGAATTGCCGCCGCGACAGGCACCGTAGACCTTACGGATGCAGCTACGGGTGGCATCATCGACAATAGATGCGGAGAACATGGTCCACTCGGACTCTATGTCTCCAACATCCCTCGGAATCTGGTCAAAGCTCTCCTGGAGGTGAGAGTTGAATACATCCCTGGCCAAGGGGTCCGCCAGACGTTCCCAGCAGACCCTCACTATGCGCTTGGACATGCCAAGTCTGTCCGGCTTTCTCCTCCCCCAACGGATCCAACTCACCACCAGGTGGTGATCAGTGGACAGCTCAGCCCCTCTCTTCACCTGAGTGTCCAAAACATGTGGCCGAAGGTCTGATGATACAACAACAAAGTCGATCATTNGATCATTGACCTCCTGCCTAGGGTATCCTGGTGCCAAGTGCACTGATGGACACCCTTATGTTTGAACATGGTGTTCATTATGGACAATCCATGACTAGCACAGAAGTCCAATAACAAAACACCGCTCAGATCACGCCTCTCCAGGTGTCACCGTCGTTCCCAACGTGGGCGTTGAAGTCCCCCAGCAGAATAACGGAGTCCCCAGAAGGGGCACTATCCAGCACCCCCGACAGGGACGCCAAGAATCCCGGGTACTCCGCACTGCGACTTGGTCCGTAGCCTGAAATGATAGTCAGAGACCTCTCCCCAACCCGAAGGCGCAGGGATGTGACCCTCTCATCCACTGGGGTAAACCCCAACACGAGACGGCTGAGCTCGGGGGTGACAAGCAAGCCCACCCAGGCCCGCCGCCTCTCCCCGTGGGCCACTCCTGAGTAGAAGAGAGTCCAGCCCCTCTCGAGGAGATGGGTTCCAGAGCCCACGCTGTGCGTGGAGGCGAGCCCGACTATTTCTAGTCGATATCTCTCGACCTCCCGCACAAGCTCAGGCTCCTTTCCCCCCAGCGAGGTGACATTCCACCTCCCTAGAGCCAGCCTAAGCATCCGGGGATCGGACCGCCGAGGTCTCCACCTTCATCCGCCGCCCAATCCTCTTTGCACCGGTCCCTCACGGTTCCCCCTGTAGGTGGTGGGCCCACTAGGGGATGGTCTCGCGTCTCTCATTCGGGCATGGCCCGGCCGGGTCCCACGAGGAGCAACCCAGCCACCAAGCGCTCTCCGACGAGTCCCGACCCCAGGCCTGGCTCCAGGGTGGGACCCCGGCTGCCGTACCGGGCGACGTCACTTGCCTCAATTTTGTAGTCGTCATGAGAGGTTCTTGAACTGCTCTTTGTCTGACCCGTCCCCTAGAGCCTGTTTGCCATGGGAGACCCTACCAGGGGCATTTAAGCCCCAGACAACATAGCCTCTAGGATCATTCGAGCACTCAAACCCCTCCACCACGTTATGGTGGCGGTTCAAGGAGGGCACTGTTGGCACTGTTACCTACCTCAGAATTGAAAATGACAAAGGCAAAGTCCATGTTTCCTTCTTGTTGGGAAAGGCAAGAGTTACTCCACTGAAATGGATAACTATTCCTCGTCTGGAACTTACTGCTGCTGTTCTTGCAGTTCCAGTAGATCAGTTGCTGAGAGCAGAATTGGAGATCAATCAGTTTTTTAGACAGAAAGCACTTCAGTGCTCAAATACATAAAAAACGAGAATAAGCGTTTCCGCATATTTTTGGCGAATCAGGTGTCAACTATCAGAGATGCAACTCATGTATCGCAGTGGAAGTACATTAATACTAAAGATAATCTTGCAGACCGTGCCTCCAGAGGAATGAACGTGAGAGATCTGTGAAAGGAGGAAGTTGGATTGAAGGCCCAAAATTTCTGCTTGGACCAGAATGCGATTGGCCTTCAGATAATGTTGAAGACACAATTCCTGCTGATGACATGTCACAGTAAACATCATCACTCACAACTGTCCAAACGCTACAGACCAGCTCCTTCTCTATTTCTCAGTTTGGAGTAAACTTAAGGTGGCAGTTGCATGGTTTATTAAATGGAAAAGGTTCTTCTGCAGTTGAAACAAAAAGAAAAGAGTTGGATACTATTAAAACAAGTGCAGAGAAATCACATGTTGGACACTGATGCATGCATTAATGCTTTGTGAAGGTTCATCAGTCGAAGAGGACAAGTGTCTACAATTCGCACAGATAATGGCACAAATTTTGTTGGAGCACAGAAAGAACTGAGGGAGGCACTTGAATCTTTAAACCATAACCTGATACAGAAAGTATTATTGCAAGATGGCATGAAATGGAACTTTAATCCACATGCAGCATCGCCCTTTGGTGGAGTCTGGAAGCGTGTTATCCAAATGGTGAGAAAGATTCTAACAACTGTGTTACATCTTCAAACACTGGATGATGACGGACTGCAGACAGTTTTGTGTGAGGTTGAGGCTATATTGAATAGTCGACCCCTCACTAAGCTCTCAGATGATCCCACTGATTTGGAACCACTCAATCCTACCCACATTTTCCTGATGATAGGGAAGCCAGTTTTATCACCTGCATTATTTAACAAGGGTGATGTGTATGTGAAGAGGAGATGGCGACAAATCCAATATCTTGCAGATTTGTTTTAGGGTACAAGAGTACCTCCCATTACTGCAAGAGTGGCAAAAATGGAACCAAAAGAAGAGAAATTGTGTTACTAGAGACATAGTTATTGTAATGGATCCGGTGGCTCCAAGAGGGTTTTGGCTTCTAGGCAGAGTGTTGGAAACCTTTTTCAGACAAGAAAGGTCTGGTGAGTCTTCAGACAAAAACAAACATCCTAGAAAACCTGTCTGTAAGCTATGCCTGCTAACAGAAGCTGAATATAATTAGTTATTTGTGATGGACTGTGCAAATTTTGGGTATTACTGGGTATAATTGGTTTCAAATTTTTTTTTGTTATGGTCTCTGTATTGTTATTAAAAGGTAATTGTAATGTCAGTTGCCATTTACAATTAAGGGGCCGGTGTGTTATAGCCCTATTCGGGGTTTTTTGTGTTTATTTTCTTGTTTGGTGTAATACCTGAAAATTACAGAGGGTGGCTTCATATGTTTAAATGGAATCACAGGTAGCTGAGCAGCAGGTGTGCTGATTACAGCGGAAACATACAGTTTTTGACCGTCGTCGTTTGTTGTTGATCACTGCGTTGCGGCAAAATGTAAAATCCTTTGGTTATAGGTTGAAGTGTGCAACATTACAATTCGCGTCTTGTTTGAGAGTGCTTGATCAATAAATGCTCTACAATCGTAGAACCTCAAGTGTTCATTCATTGGATCCAGGAGGAAGATGTGTCAATTTAGTGCCAGTCAGCAGCCTCTCAGTGGCTTAGGTTTGTTTAGTTTTTTTTTTAAAGTTTTTTTTATTAAAAACAAGTCACTACAATGCCAATGTATAAAAAGAAAGAAACCCAATAGAGTGATTATGGCACCCATCCAGAGTATTCAGACACCTGCCCCATTTGAGATGATCTCAATTGACTACTTGCACTTGGAGAAATGTAAGGGAGGTGAACAATACTTACTTGTTGTGGTGGATCACTTCACTAAATATGCAGGCGCATATGCAACCAAAGGTAAATCTGGGAAAACTGCAGCCAAGAAACTCTTTGATGACTTCAGCACATGGTTTGGAATCCCATTCAGAATACACCACGACCAGGGGAGAGAGTTTAAAAATAGTCTCTTCACCAAGCTCCAAAGTTTCTGTGGCATCTGCCCTTCCCACACCTCGACTTACGATCCTCAAGCAAATCCTGCAGAACGCTTCAACAGAACTCTCCTCGGAATGTTGCGAACAGTCGAGGAGACACAGAAATCAAGATGGAAGGAACACTTAAACAAAGTGGTTCATGCCTACAACTCCACTGGTCATAAAGCAACTGGATTTTCTCCCATTTTCCTTCTCTTTGGTCATGAACCAACTTTGCCTGTTGACCTGATCTTCCCAAAGAGAGAAAAAGAAGTAAGCCAATTACATTTTGGCGATGCTGAGAAGTAGAGAGAATCGATGCAGGAGGTATATGTAATTGCAATGGAAAACATGGAAAAAAGTGCAAAAAGAGGACAGAGAAACTATAATCAGTGCACATGGAGTTCTACCCTGAGTCCTGGTGATCATGTTTTGGAGAGAAACCGAACACCAAGAGGGGGACCGGGAAAGTTGCGTAGTTACTAGGAGGCTGTAATCTATGTTGTCAAAGCACAGAAGGGGCCAAACAGCCCAGTATTTGTCATAAGACCCCTGCATGGAACAGGAAGGGAATGAGTTTTACATCGCAACCTGCTATTAACATGTCCTTACCTGGTGGAAGAGCCCAATATCAGCAGTTGAAGTCCTAAAGAGAAAACCAAAAAAAAAAAACAGAGTAAAGAGAACAAGAAACCACACAAGTAAACAAGCTGTCCAACCTGCAAATACAGAAAGTTCCAGTGAGGAACAATACTACATCTGGACTGCAGCGAGACATGCTGAGTCAACTCTAAATGCAGAGGCTGAAGAATTTCATCCAAGAGCTGAAGATGTCATTGAGGCAAATGAGGTTGTGGAGGAGAAAGGAGAGGAGGTGGAGCCTGAGGAAGAGGAGGTTGATTCGGATGTTGCTGAGCCTAATGATGGTCAAAAGAAGCATCTGAAGAACACCCAAGAAGGGTGAGACAGCCCAGAACAATCTACACTTATGACCGGTTGGGTCAGCTGACCTTTCAAGTCCTGAAGAGCTGCTCCACCAGAGTAAAGAGACTCTCAGAAAGAGACTCTGTCATTGGTTAAACATCCAATTATGTTTAAATTACCTGAGTTTAGATGTTTATTTAGAATTGAATAAGCACACGAGAGAGTTGCTATATGAGAACAAAAGTTGATTAAAACAATTTGTTTCATGGGGAAATTTTATTGCGTGTCATTGAAATGTGTGAAAACACAATTCTGGGTGTATTGGGTAATTTCCTTGTCACTTGGTGAAGATTTTGGAGGGCCCACCAAAACTTCTAGGAACTATTCACCCTTCAGTAATAACAGACTGTAGATAGTTCTGCATGACACACATGCAATATTCTTCGTCTGGAAGATAAGAAGCAAGATGATGTCTGTTAAGGAAGACACAGACTTTGCAATATTGTAATATTTGTTAAAATACTTGCCTGCCTACTTACTTTTAATACTAGTTTTTGATGATATACTTGTTGTGTATTGCTAAAAACCTTAAAATGTTGTCAGGCAATATTTATTTATTCTTTTTGTGGGTGAGGTTGTTGCACCCTGGACCCATTTAATTTAGATCAGTACTATTAGTTCACTATTTTATTGATTTATTTAATGTACGTTATTTGTCTAATCAGTTCTATTGTTTAAAACATTACGTCTAGTTACTTTTGTTCAGGCGCATCTGATCTGGGTACTATGTTACTGGTAATAGCGGGAGTAGCATCGGTAGCAAAAAGAAGAAAAAGTTCTGTAGTGTTAACGGTTCTGTGTGGTGTAACAGTTGATCTGTGCGTCCATGCCCGGCTGCTCCAGAGAGAACAGTCAAAAGACAATACGTGCAGCGTGGGGCAAATAAAGTTGCCAAAAGAGTGCAACAAATTCAAATAAACATTACATGTTGTGTTGCGCCATGATTGTAGTCAACAAAGGAGGTCAGAAAGGGGTTTGAGTGCTCGAATGATCCTAGATGCTATGTTTTTTGGGGCTTAAATGCCCCTGGTAGGGTCTCCCATGGCAAACAGACTCTAGGGGATGGGTCAGACAAAGAACGGTTCAAGAACCCCTCATGACAACTACAAAATCAAGGCACGTGACGTCGCCCGGTAAGACGGAGCCGGGGTCCCACCCTGGAGCCAGGCCTGGGGTCGGGACTCGTCGGAGAGTGCCTGGTGGCTGGGTTGCTCCTCGTGGGACCCGGCAGGGTTGTTATTATTATTATTAACATTATTTTAAGTAAATAAACCTGAAAACAACATGCATCTTAGGGGTGTTGAAACAAGAAACGACAGGTTATTTCACAGGGTATTTGCACATGTTATTAAATGAAACAAACCAAACTTAAACCTGTGTTAATGAAATGTATTATTCAATAAAATCTAAACGGAAGCTCAAAGCTCCACAAAGCTCACTATTTTATGTGAGCTGCAAGCACTGTTGACGACATGGCAGTACATATGACAACAAATCCACTGAACTTACCTCGCAGCTGTGGGACATGCGTTCAAACTCTTGACAGATGTCATTGAGTAATCTGCGTGCAGAGATTGCAAAACCGACAGAAGAGTTGAATAAAGCGTGAGCATGGGTTTCTATTGGCTTTGGTTTTTTTTTTTTTTTTGTACCTTCCGACACTTGCCAGGCTCCGTAAAATACAACAGCTGGAGCATCTGTTAAAAGTGGATGAGGTGCCCCTAGAGCTGGATGATTTTATGTATTTAACCAACAACTAATGTATTTTCACTTGCGGGGAATAAAGAACTCTTCATGAAATAAAAGGACAACTATCTTTAGTTAGAGAAGTGATTGGTAAACCAGAAATTATTATAACTATGATTATATATTAACTCACCACGGGCAAGCCTAGAACTCCGTGTGGAGTCATGCACAGACCCAGACATTGCTGATAATGTGGGCTGCATCATACATGATCTTGACAGATGCTATGTCAACTACATTTATATTAAATAAGCATTTAATGTTTCAAATATATTTATTGAAGCCGACAATATATCAAAAATACAACAATCTTGGCACATGTAATGCTTCATTATTTTGTAATATGAGTAACAAAGGTGTGCTAAAAAAAGATAAATAAATAGATAAAAAATGAGAGTAAAATTAGAAAAGTGTACAAGAATAAGAAAATAATGACATTATTAAAAATATATAAAAAATAACTCCCTCCCTCACCCACCCTGTGCTACTGAGGCTGTCCCAAATCTTTTTCCAAGAAAGAGATAATTGGTTGCCACATCTTTCTGAAGTCTTCTAGCCTCCCACCAAGATAAAAACAAATTCTTTCGAGGTGTAGTGTATCAGTCAGTGCTGTTAACCATGCTTTGAAAGTAGGTGTCTCCGTTTTTTCCCCACAAAGGATACCATAGGATAAAAGGCAGCGCTGCCTATTCTGTAGGTTCCCAATGATCCCTGATGTCCCTAGTATAATCAAGAGTGGACCTGGTCGTAATGTAGTCTTGAAGACCTTTGAGAAAAAGAAAACACTGCTGTCCAGAAATTTTCTAGCTTGGGCCACATTGTATAGCTGTGAAGTAGATTTGGCTCCGCTTGGCTACATGTCTCACAGATGGGTGAAACTTCTGGAAATATTCTATGTAATTTTAATCTTGAGTAGTGCAGTCTATGTAGAATTTTAAACTGGATCAAGCAGTGCCTAGCCTTCAGAGAGCAAGTGTTAATATATCCCTGGCTTTCCTTCCATATATCCTCCGCTATCTCCATACCCAATTCTTTTTCCCAGATTCCCTTTATGTATTCAGTGCTCACCTGGTTTAGTTCCTTAAGTAAATCGTATATAACTGAAACTGCTTACTCTCCATCGTGCAATCTCTGAGACATCTGTCTTGCTTGCCGGGGGTGGCGTTTTCAAAATTGCCCAATTGTGTCCTTACAAAATGTCTGACCTAAAGATATCTAAAAAAATTCCTTTTTGGACAAGCCATATTTCTCCTGTAGTTGTTGAAATGATGCAAAGGAGCCACTAACATACAGATCACCTACCCTGTGCAGTCCAAATTCTTTCCACCTATCAAAAACTCCATTTATGATAGAAGGGGTGAAAGAAGGATTTTCTGAAATTGGGAGCATAAAAGACAGCCTCCTAAATTTGAGTTGCTTTGATTATTGTCTCCAGATTTGGATAGTGCTGTGAATAATTGGGTT
>JAHUTJ010051648.1:0-12749 GCA_036250325.1 Characodon lateralis
ATTCCACATGTGTTCATTCATAGTTTTGATGCCTTCAGTGTGAAGCTACAATATTCATAGTCATGAAAATAAAGACAACTCTTTGAATGAGAAGGTGTGTCCAAACTTTTGGTCTGTACTGTATATAAGCTATATATCTTACCATTACCACCAGAGGGTGACTTTTTTTTCTCAAAAGATACTTTCGTTTTTAACATACTTCTTTAAAATCTGCAGTTTGTTACGAGGATATTTCCCCTTTCTGGTTGTTTTCTTTTAAAGTAACAGAAGTGTTCCATTCTTTCTTCATACTCAGTAAAAATCTAAAGGTGTTCGACAAACTTTTGCTTCTGATTAATCAAATAGCTGGGTAAATAAGTGAGCCGGCTTTTTATTTATTTTGGTTGTTAGATTGGTTGACTTTGGCCTAATCCGTACATTTTACATGCTTGAAAAGGAATAAAATTTAGAGACACTGAATATAGATCCTGAACCAAAGACATTTTCTGTTTTTTAACTTTCTGTGCCACTGGGTTTCCCTTGCAGGCTTAGTCAGCGACAGTCAGAATGTACCAAATTAAGTCAGAGGGAAATGGTCAGGTTTTCCAGGGAACTACTGAAAACCAACACAGTAAGCATGTCTGAAAGCAGTTTTTTAATTATTCCCGCTGTAGAGCTGTGGAATCCTTTGACATAAGTTAGGAAGATATTGGACACTGAGTCTGGAAAAATGATCCAATATAAGCTTCTATAGACCTGTGTTTTTTTTTTTTTACATTTTCCTTGTTCCAGCTGGGCTTTTTCAGGCAGCTCCTGTCAGTTATGTTGTAAACACAATCCCAAACCTGCCATCTTCTTCCATGGCCTGCTTCCAAATGCCACAGCCGCCCTCTGGCACTGCTTTGCCACTTCCTGAGGAGATAATCAACTACATGCAGCAGTATTGGATGTACTCGCTGTCAGGTAACACCTCAGTTTCATCTAGACATTTGTGCGTATTGATGCAAAATGTTCAAGACTCATGCAAGGGAAGTTGTCTCATCTGTGTCTTACAACACCTTTGAAATGTTTTATAAATTCAAAATAAATCAATAACTAATGGATGAAACCAGTTGCAGTGATCTTATGCTAAGAAATAAACATGTCTAGTTACAGTATCTCCATATTACTTTGGGGCTTTAAACCCCTTATTTGGATTTTGTGTCAAGGCGTTCCTGCCCAGGTAAAACAAGACAGGACGCTATAACCCTGCCATCTAGGCCCGTTACCAGCCCTGTTACGTTTGTTATCCATCCATCCATCCATCCATTCATCCATCCATCCATCCATCCATCCCCAGGTCGAAAGTCAGTCACAGGGCAACACAGAGACACACAGGACGAATAACCATTGACAGCATCAAATGGCTGTTATGGAAATTTGATGATCCTGAGATTCCACCCTTTGCTGCTACTAGGGGCGATGGTGGCGACAGTGGTAGGAGTTTGTCCTGTAACTGGTGGGTTGCCAGTTCGAACCCCCACTATGCCCGTCTCAGTCATTGTGTCCTTAGGCAAGACACTCCACCCACCTTGCCTGTTGATGGTGGGCAGAGGGCTCAGTGGTGTCTGTGTATGGCAGCCTCACTTCTCTCAGTCTGCAGGTGCCAGGGCAGCTGTGGCTACTTTGTTGCTCACCACTGTCAATGGGTGGATGACTGATTTTAGTGTAAAGCACTTTGGGGTCTTCAGACTGGATAAAGTGCAGATCATTTACCATTACTCACCAACAGTGACCCTTACCAGCTCACTATGCGTTCCCTCAAGATAAATATGGGTCCTCATCATATTTATACCCAAGGGAAACAAAAAGTCGTGGCTTTACAATCAGAAGTTCCCAGAAATTGTGATTAAATTAAGTATAAATTAAAAGAAAATGTTGCAGTTAGGTTTCATTTCCTGGGATTGTTAGAGGTATCTTTTAATTAGCGTATTTTTGTAAACAATATTCAGTGTGGGAGAATAATGCAATTAGAGAATGATGTGTCTGTGTGTTCTGAATGGACACAACAAGCTTATTGTCATAGTTAAATAGTTTACCCACTTAAACTTTTTTCTAAAAATTAACACTGAAATCAAATCCTTTATGATATCCAAGATCAGTAGGATCTCTACATTTATTCAGGTTTCTGCACCATTTTGAGACAGAAATGCTGTTGTTTGTACTTCTTCTCTGTATTAGGGGATCTGAAGTGGGTTTTTTTTCAGTATGGTCCTACAACTATTACTGAAGTAAATGATCCATTTCCTCCATCACTAAAAGCCATCTGATTGTTAAGTGTATGTACCCTGTATGTACCTCTGTAACGCCTGCAGAGGGAGCCGTCTCCTTTGGCGTTGGACACTAAGGGGGCTTTACTCCTATACACAAAACAATTATTAAAACCATTTAGCAGTCAAATGTATTTCCGGGTAAATAAAACAGTGTTGGCCAACGTACTGTATGTATATATATATTTTCTTTTGAATATGTGAAAGCATAATACAGAAGGTATATGAAGTTACAATGACCCACCTCTTTACCAGACACACTTTGACTGATCTGTTTCCAGTTACACGACGAAAACGTCTTAATAATGTGCTACAACTTATATATATCTTTTTAATACTATCTACATATTTACAAATAATGTATTATACAATATAATTACATGCACAGGAGGGGTGTTTTCCAACTTTTGATTGGAAATGCAGGTTTGTCAAAATGCAACAGCAGATTTAGCATTTTGTTGAATCCAACAGGAAGCTTTTGTATGGCTGCCTGCACTATTAGTTAAAAGGGGAGGCTTTGTTTTATATTGGTCTGAATAATCCCAGCCTGTGCTGCCTGCTTGTGTTCAGAAAGCTGTATCATTCCCAAGCTCAAGCTGAGGAAACACAAACAGCAGAGTCCCTGACTCATACGCTGTGTCGGGAGAGAGAACAAACCACGCTGTTGACATCAGGAGGCCAGTGATGTCACAGTGATGTCAATGCCTCTAATTGTAAACTGCACACATAGCCTCGCATTTGGTTGTGGTAACATTTCAATGCTGTAGAAGACTTTGAAGAAGACAGTTTCTTCCAGGGAGCGTGGGATTGGATGCAGCATGGCTGTAACTGGGGATGAGACAGAAGCAGGTTTGGCTATATGTTTTACATTGTAATTAAGATGAAGTATTACTTTTTAAAATATGTATATGTTGATAATTGAAACTAATTACGTTTGCAATGAGGCAGAGAGTTCTGGAATGGAAAAAGTGTATTTGATTTCCTTGTAGGAAATTTGGAAACTGTTTTCCCTGGGAATATCTCCTAATCTATTTGCAGAAAAGTCATTAACTTCATAAAATAACATTTAGATTACTCACTTGATAAAAGTAATATAAAATATTTCATTGGAATATTTAGAATGCTCAAATTCAACGAGCTTACTTTAATAAGAAAAGCTCTATTCTTTCTGTTTCCCACTCTGTTTCTCTGTCCCGTCGTCTGTGAAGTGCTTCAGTGCACTGCCCACCCACTCACACACATAGCAGCACTGGCTGACGTAACTGCTTTTCCTGGAACAGACCCCTAGCAGCAATGTGAAAATGCGAAGCAGCAAATAAGATGTACCCTGACGTCAGTCGCCCAGCACACTGTGATTACACAGGGCTCATTTTATGCAAGCGCCACAAATGACTTAATTAATCAGCAGAGTGATATTATATGAGGGAAAGGAAGTTCTGCAAACAATGATAGAAGATAAACAATATCTCCAACTAATTTAATTCACTATATTATTGGATATGTTATCTGTGATTTATTGAACATACCTTTTGACATTGGGTTTACTTGGAAAAGGTTCAGGAAGTTATCACTCTAGTTGTATTTTCTAACGCTGAGCAATCAGTGAAGAAAGTAGCTATTCCATAGTTTGGGACCATTAACAAAATCAAATAGGGAGCAGGAGCTACACACCACCTGTATGCACAATGCTTCCTATGAAGGGGAGTAAAATATTTTCTCAGACAGGTAAAATATATACTGTCCATCCAAAAAAATCCTGAATACAGCACCCATTTGGTGTGTTTTCTTACACTTTTACAAATTATGACATGACAATCACATGATTTCCATGCAATCTAAAATAAACTAATACTACTATGTTTGTTTGTGAATGCAATAAAAGTAATAGAATAAATAACTGATTAGTTAATCAAAAATAAACTGTTATGTTACTGTTGGTAGATGGTTATTCTGGATAAAAGCAGAAATTGGAAGCTAGCCTTCTGAAACGGAACAAATTGCGAATTCCTAAATATATATATATATATATATATATATATATATATATATATATATATATATATATTTGTATATGTATATATATATTTTTTGGTATATTGGTATTGATTTTAAATGACCTGAATCGGCTTTTGGCCTTTGCATGGAATTTGATGTGACTTTACTTATGCTTCCGAGTGAAGCCGGTCAGGGAAAAATAATTTTAGTGATAATTTTAGGGCTGTACTACTACAGACCATCTCTCTCGCTGATAATAGACATAATTTACATAAAAAGTACTGCTGTTGAGATGTACAAAACAAACATCCAGAAGGAAATGAGGGTTCAGGGTAATTCCGATCCAGGAGATGAGGGTTCAGGGTAGCATATTGGAAACACCTATTTTTTTCAGACATTTACAAATGGTTGCTAGTTTATTTACTCTACAAACACAAAACTGTTCTTTTTTTTACAGATTTGTTGAGGCTTTTAAAATTGGAGTTCCTATGTATTAATTTCTTAAATATTATTGTATGTCACTTGAAGCTTGTTGGTTACTAACTGAGTAACAGGTTTCCAATACCCAGTAAAGATTAGTCCTGCAGTCTGACATATTTATTTTGTCTCTTCCCAGGCTCTGTTGCTGCTGGCGACTTAGCCAACAGCCAGTTGCGCAACCCCACCTCTAACCGGCTGAAGGCTGAGTCCGGGGTTGGGAGTCTTGGCTCTCAGAAGCCTTTAGAGGACGCCTTACAGAAGAGGGCACTCCGCCTAATGAAAAACAGGTAGAGAGGGAGCAGTCATGCTTGTTAGTAGAGCTGGGAAATTGAAGCTGTCTCATTCTAATAATATCCCAAGCAGATATCACCAGCCAATATTATCTTTCATGAAATATATCAGTGTTAGTGTAAAACATACAGCTTCGGTCAGGCACCTGTGGATAAAATGTTCCATCATATGATTGTTGTCCTCCTCTCTGTCTGTTAGCTGTTCTGTAAAGTATGTTTCAAGTAAAGAATGAGTCACCTAATACAACATATTGTTATTGCTCTGCTTGGAAACATCTGTCAACTTGCTTGTGAGGAAACAGTTGTTCTCTGCTGTAAAAGCCCATTTTGTGGAGCATATGAGGCTTTGCATCTCTTCAATCCTCTTTTGTCTACTGACATACTTTTACTTATTTGGTTCACTCACCAATCTAAAACTCCATCCAGCCAAAGTTTAGTTCTACTATAGTTTGATCGTAGTGATCATGATCTTAGCCTTACAAAGATGCTTCCATTATTAATGACCGCAATAAACTCTGTTTAATCTGGGAGAGGAGCCAGCATGTAGAGACTTCTAACTGTTGCTGCTGTTGCTTCCAGGGAAGCTGCACGGGAGTGTCGGCGAAAGAAGAAGGAGTACGTCAGATGCCTTGAAAACCGCGTGGCCGTGCTGGAGCAGCAAAACAAGACTCTCATAGATGAGCTCCGAGCCCTGAAAGACATCTACCAACACAAAGTGGAGTGACTCCCCCCGCAGAGATCAGGAGCTGGGATTGTGTGGACTGTGTTTGTCTGTTTCCGTGGCGTGTCTTGAGGAGTCTGGAATAAGAGCGTGCTTACACGAAACACTCCTTGTCATTAATTTTCTGTGTGTTTACACAATGATGTCAGAATTTCAGGGTCATAATTATCCAACGCCAGCAGGAAAAACACGAATGGTTCAGCATTAGGAGCAATGTTTATTGGACACAAAGAATAGTGAGGTTGGATGAAAATATGGAAGACGGCATCTAGATTCATGCCACCGTCACCTTTTATCAGCGTTACATTCTGTATGCTGCATGATTAGCTTGACAACATTGCTTTGCATAATCAGCTGATGTTCTGAGAAGGAAAATATGGGAATGTGTTTCAAAAATAATCAGGGATTTACAAAATGTGTGATGGCTTTTATTCTACTCTGATGGAACCATAATTTAGCTTAGGACCAAACTATAAGGATCCATGGTTCCTATCTGTGATGACATATCTCTTTTAAGAAACATGTTGCTTATTTATTTCAGTAGGTTTTCCCAGCAGTTTTATGTCAGGTTTATATTTTGTTAATAAAATCCCTAATTTGTTTGTGAGCGAAGAAAGGAGGTTCCTATTAATTTACTGTTTAAATCCACATTGCTTGCCATGTTCTGTGCTTTAGATCTGTTATCTGTGTTTTAATTCTCTGCAACACTGTTCCATTGGTATAGTCCTGCCATATTAAAAGGTATTAGACTTTTAAAGCAGCTTTGCCCAAATAAAGATATTTGGTTTTGCTACTGTGCCAATGTAAACACACTATTTACTGCACTTGTGTTTACATGAGAGGTTTACATTTAAAAAAAGCTGAGAAAGTCTTCTAACATTAGGATTAGCTGAAGGTTGGTTGCCGGCATCAAGGTACTTCCCAACATACCGTTTTGACAGTTTTAAAGTTTCATTTAATTAGATGTCGTAGAAAAAGCCAGAAAGACTACTGTTTTCTTCAGCTGTATGCAGCATGGAGTAACAAATTACTACCCTTCCTCCAACTCTTGCTGTGCACTGCCAGTCAGCTGGTGGAATGAAAACTATAGATGTGGGTTATTTATTAACGTTTATTTAACCAGGAAGGAACTCTTTGAGGGAGCAGCACAAAAACACAGTTTCAAAACATTTGACATATATAACAATGAAGACACTCCAACCTTAAGACCTGAAAGATAGTAAATACGTCAAGACTAAAAGTGTCACAAAGGTCTTAAAAGAGCACCTGCAATCTGATGTGGATGCTTCTACGTTTTTAAGGGGAGATTTTAATGTGTCTAAGGTAACGAAGACCTGAAGATTTAAGGAGTTTTCTAGGTTATTCCATGCAGAGGGAGCAGTATACGGGAATGCTGTTTTTCCCAGCTCACTACAAACCCTAGGAACTGACAGTAGAAATAAGCCTGGAGAACAAAGATGATAGCTTCCAATAGGTTTCAGAGTAACATTCTCGAAGCTATCATGTTGGGCTATCAATTTCACTTTACATTTTTGTGTAAATATCATGAAACTGATGTAGTTTTACTCCAGGTTATCAAACTGTGACTCTCATACTGGCTAATACCTCAATAGGTGTAGAAAACAGCTTTTATCAAGCTCACATACCACCTTGTGTTTCTACTCAGATGTTTTGTCCTTTGACCGATGACTTTCGGTTTGGATATGCAGTACATTCAGAAACAAGAAGCACGAGAATACGTTTGTACAATGGTTTTCCATAAATCCCACACAAGTGAGCGAAAAGAGAGGGAAGAATGTCAAATCACCACAGAGTTTTCCTTCGTATGAGCGTATTACTGGATGCAGAAGTTGTTTCTCTAAACAGGAAAACAGAGATACTAGAGTTAAAAGTGTGAGGTTTTGACATGCAACACATGTAGGAACTCTGAAGGGCAGAGTTATGGATTGTAATAATGGAAGACTTACTGTTTGAATGAGCCTCTTCTGCACTGGGGACTTTGATGGATCTGCTGAGGAAACTTTAAACAAGAATCAGTGGAAAAAAAAATCAAATCCCTCTGGGACTTCCCTTGCACCTGGGCCTGTTGTGAAACCTCATTCCTGTAAACATTTCAACAAAACACAACCAGTCTCTGCCTCAAATAAAAAGAAAAAACACACTGTAAGATTCACTGATTTGGATGTATGTCTGGTTTAAGGGTAGATCCTGCATCCAATCCTACATAGTGTTAAGCACGACCGCACCGGCGCAGTATGTTGAAATGGTTGTTTTGACGATACTGCACAGTAACTAAAGTTTAAATGAGTCATTAATACAACAAAGATCCCCTCCTGAATTTTATATGTTGTACTTGTAAAGCTACAGTAAATCAGTCAGTCAATAAAGTCCAATACAAAACGTGCACTTGCAGTGCCAGTAGGGTGCGCCATAACAGTGTGTAATCGATATGTTTCACTTTAGATAGATAGATAGATAGATAGATAGATAGATAGATAGATAGATAGATAGATAGATAGATAGATAGATAGATAGATAGATAGATAGATAGATAGATATAGATAGATCTAGTTTCAACTATCCATGTATCAATTGGAACTCATCGCACTTTTTTCTACCCACTTTGACAACAATGATGTAAAGGAACTTTCTTTAACCACCTCACAGTCTACTGTAAGGAAAAGTGGTTGTATGATTCCAGCCGGTGGTTTCTGGGCCATCAGCGGTCATATACTGCCGTATTCCATGTTGTCACCTGACCCAAACTGGGATCAGAACTACCATCAGCGGAAATAGAGTGTAATGTGCGATTTGAGCACTTCCTAAGTAGTTATTTCTATAATTCATCAAAATACTAACAAAACTCAACTGATATGAAATGGTTTGTTTACATGTACAAAATGGGAGTAGGAAGGGTTGAAATGGCAAAGTAGAGGTATAAAATGGGAATATAAATTCCCATTTGAGTGTATGATTTACATACACATCAGGCATAATTACTATAGCATTGTGAGTAATGTTATTTCCATATATATTTAACAATTTAATTTTTTTGTAAAAACAATGTAAATATACATATTTACAAAAATATTTTTATTTCCCTTTCATTTCTGAAAAAAAATAAATAAATAAATGTCCTAAGTGACAGGAAATTAGACCAGAGCCAAATGTTTGCGTGCACAAAAATGGTGACGGGATGACGGGATTTCTACAAATTAAGGGTTTGTAAAAAACTGTGTAAAAATAAGAACCCACATCCTCCCAAGGCCGCCACTGTATTATTATTTTGCAATGTTATTTTGTGTACTATTTTTGACATTTTTTTTTATCTTGACACCAACAAATCCTACAAAGTCCTTTTCTTAGTCATCAAAAATTTTAAAAACACCTATATTGGTAATTGTTATACAGGGGAATCAAATTGATACGGGTTGCTATATCCGCCCCCACGACCACCCACTGGCGCCATCGGTATTCTGTTTATTATTATAATAATGTTTGTAGAAAAGCATATAAAAATGACCACTATGAAAACAGCCCGTTTTCAGAAACCCATCAGCACCAAACCGACTGTAAAACCCAGGGGAATATTAGTTTAGTCTATTTATTTATCTGTAAACAACCACTTGAACCGGAAACGTTTCCATCACGGCCACAGCGCGGATGTCTTCAAGTGCCGGCAGAATGTTGTAATTTCCTTTAGACCTTCGACATACACATTGATCAGGAAATATAAAAGCGAGGTGCTTACCAAATGAAATTTAAAGGTCCAACTTGTTTTTTTTCTATTTACCAATTTTTAAATTTAGGGTAAAATAATTAAAAAGTACTTGTTGAAGCATATATTCCATAATATTTTCCGCAAGTAGGACCAATTGCACTTTTAAAAAAAAAGCATAATAAATATTGATTGTACTCACTTACTACATTAATTGTGTTTAAAAGTTTGGTTGCACAGAGTTTGTTTTTAAAAAAATCGTGTTTTTTTTAAAAATCCAATTTTATTTCAAGCACCTGAAAGCAGCGGGGTAGCGGATGTAACAGCAGCTGTCTGCCGTACAGCGGCAACAATGTAGCAGTCAACGCAGGAACATCTTTCCGACTTGTTTAACAACAGCGTTGTAATCTTCATTCATGCTGATAAAAAGTTTCTGGATATGAAAATGTGTTTGCAACGATAACTGTGCTTTCTGTCAGGAAATACGAGGCGAGGGAGTCGAGGAGGTCGCGGGGGAAGCCGTAGCTCTAGAGGCGCTGCCTAACCCCGCTTGAAGGTTTGGAGGAGGACGTTGGGCTTCTTTTCTTATTTACCAGTCTAGCTTCACGTTTTTATCAGCTTTAATGGCTCCGCTCAACCCTCGAGGCGCCACTGGAACACCGGAGACGGGCGTGTAGCGCTAGCGGATACCGGGGAAGCAGCTTGTAGCGTTACCGCCCCCCCCCGCCCCCCCAGCAACACCCAGCCACACGGTAAATAAAGCAGTGGGGCGAATACTATCACCAAGGACCGCGTACAAAATGGGGAACACAACCTCCTGTTGCGTGTCGTCGAGCCCCAAACACCGGAGGAGCAACCACTCCAGGCTGGAGCCGTACCGGCCGGAGCCGGAGCTGAGTCGAGAGGACACGGGCTGCAATCTCCAGCACATAAGCGACCGAGAAAATTTAGACGGTAAGACGCAGATTGACCGGTCTGAAGTGCACTGGGTAGGTTATTGCCCACTGGTTTTAAAATTCATTATCAGGGTATTTCTTTAAGTACCGTTATACTGGTGGACATAGTGATTCTCTCTTTTCCACCTACCCTGTCTGCAGACTTAGGCTGGGAGTATTAATATAATGAGAGCTTTCTACAAGGACACACCCACCATCATTAAACCAACAGGCACATTTTCTGCAGATATTATTATTTGACACGTCTTATATTTCTGTTTATTTTACTGTTATCTTGAGTTTTTCACACCAAATCTCAGCCTCCGCCTGTGTGGGAAAGGATGCAGGATGCAAAAGCTTGGAGTGGTCTATTGAGGTGTGAGTGTGAATTACTGTTCCACCGGGAAGAAATGTGATAATGATGAACAGAGGTCAGACGGGCTCATATTCTTTCAGGCATTTTGAAACAGATTCCCAGGAAACTTTCTGGACAAGAATGAACGTTTTAGAAACACTGCTTTCAGACAGACGGTTATTGCATCAAAAATATCCAAGAGTTGTACAGCAGAACAAGCAGTTTCGTTTGCAAGAGCATCAAATGAACTTTCATATGATACCTGGAGCATTTTTAGGCTCCGAGTTAAGACAGTTGGAGCTTTCGGGTATATTATGTCCCTCAACTGACCCTGAAATGTTCTGACACAGATATACTCCATTTCTAACATTGCCATAAAAAGTTCAACATAATATTTTTTTCTGTATAAATGTTCTGCCTTATTGGTAAGAATAATATCAAATAATCGACTAGTAATAGTGCTTAATTTCAACCAAAAAGCTTGTGTTTGTAACTGTACAAAGTGGTATTTCACAATTTAAAAAACAGCAACAGAATTCTCGAAACAAAAAGACTTTGCGCATAAATTATTTTTTTACATAAAGCCTATAAATGTGTTCTGAAATTAATACAAAAACTATTTCTAATTATTGATGGATTCTGGGCCTTGCATGGCATCAGTCCAGCATGTGCTCATGTATCAAATCGTCCTCAACAAGAACTACTTCTAAATTCACAGCTCCATCATGTATTGGTTCTTGGTCATTTTGAATTTTCTGCCTTAATTGAAGTTATGAACAAATTTCCAAAACAACCACTCTCGTTATCATAGTTTTTCAATTTCAGAAAGAAGAAAGAGTCATACATTTTGACTGAAAAGCACTTCGTTAGGACTGTGTTTATAATTATGGGCACTTTTAATGCACTCCCAGGTCAATTCTTAAACATGTCAGCTGACAAAATGTTCACTTGGGTAGATGAATGGGAACATTTGAGCTGTTATTTTCCATTCACTTCAGTTTTATTTATATAGCGCCAACTCACAACACATGTTGTCCCAGTGCACTTTATAAAGTCAGTTCAGTCAAATCATACAGACTTCCAAGTCAGGTACATACAAGTTTTTCTATGTAGCAGATTGCGTCGAGTCAGTGACTTGCAGCGTTCATTCCTCCTTGATCAGCATGTAGAGACAGTGGACAGTCACTGGCGTTGACTTTGCAGCAATCCCTCATACTGAGCATGCATGTAGGGACAGTGGAGAGGAAAAACTCCCTTTTAACAGGAAGAAACCTCCAGCAGAACCAGATTCAATATGAGCTGCCATCTGCCACGACCGACTGGGGGTTTGAGAGAACAGAGCGGAGACAAAAAAAGAACACAGAAGCACTGATCCAGGAGTACTTTCTATGGGAGAGAAAAGTAAAACATTAATGGTTATAGCTCCTTTAGTGGCTTTATCTAGGAGAGAAAGACAGCTAAGCAGATGAACTCTGAGCCAGTTTTCAAGTCCAGAGTAACAAAGAGAGCACATAAAGTTAGTCACAGTAGAAGCTCAGCCAGTAACTATGTCTAGGAGAGACAGGGTTAAACACTGAAAGGCAGGGCCAAGTGTATCATCTGTAGAAGGAGAGCATCCAGTTGTTGGCAGTAGCAGCTCAGCAGGTGCCCCTCTCCAGGAAGGTGCTACAGCTAAACACAGAGCCAGGTCAGAGGTAACTTCTAGAGAGAGAACATAAAATTAAAAGCTGAAACAACAGCAAATAACACAAAACTGGAGAGTAGTAGGAGAATGTAGCAGAGTGGAGGAAAGTGGTCATTATGTCCTCCAGCAGCCTAAGCCTGCGTCCCATTCTACTTCTAGATACTCTAGGAACCACCAGTAAACCTGCAGTCTGAGAATGAAGTGCTCTGTTAGGAACATATGGACCAATCAGATCTCTGATGTATGATGGAGCTAGATCATTAAGGGCTTTATATGTGAGGAG
>JAHUTJ010051649.1:0-12745 GCA_036250325.1 Characodon lateralis
TAAAGGAGCTACATCCATTAACATTTACTTTTCCTTCCCTTAGAAAGGACTCCTGGATCAGTGCGTCTTTGTTTTCTTTGTGTCTCTGCTCTGTTCTTTCTCTCAAACCCTCCGTCGGTCGTGGCAAATAGCTGCTCACACTGAGCCTGGTTCTGCTGGAGGTTTCTTCCTGTTAAAAGGGAGTTTTTCCCTCTCCACTGTCGCTACATGCATGCTCAGTATGAGGGATTGCTGCAAAGTCAACGCCAGTGACTGTCCACTGTCTCTACATGTTCATCATTCGGGAGGAGGGAAGGCTGCAAGTCACTGACTGGATGCAATCTGCTGGGTTTCCTTAGACAGAAAAGCGTTTTATCCAATTTGAATAAATAACTAACTCTGACTGCACTGTTCAGTTGTTAGGATTAATTGGAATGTATGTACCTGACTGTTGTGAAGTGCCTTGAGACAACATGTGTTGTGAATTGGCGCTATATAAATAAAACTGAATTGAATTGTCAGACTACTTTAAGCATTCAGCATGCTGAGGTGATTGAATCTTCACTATGCAGAGTGTCTACATAGTTTAGCATCAAGCAAAGTAGTGTCAGATCATTGCTTAGACATTTGCAGTGTACATTTCGTTTTAGTGGTGGTTGTGTGGAGTGTGTATATCGTGTCTGATGTTCATGCTACAGATTTATTTTTTTCACATGCAAAAGAAAGATCTGTGAAGGTTTGACATAGCTGGCAATCACATTATTGCTGTTGCAGGATCACGTACTTATGATGTGGGAACATTATTTACGTTATCATAGAAATGCAAGGAGGGTGCATAGTAGTGGAATGGGAATAAAACCTTGTATCTGTTGACACTTCTTAAGGAAATAGACTGCCATATACAGCGTTTGTTGCACCTAAACATATCAAACTTTAAAGATCGTGTACTTACAAATATGAATGCTGGTGGGTTTCCTAATGATGTGTAGGTACTCATGAAAAGATCGTCTGTGTTTCAAGTTTGGCCTGGACTTTACAGATTATAAAAAGAAGAGCAAAGTTAAGTTGTGACTGGTGACTAAGAATGATATAATGCTGCTTTATTCTATTTTAGAGTGAAGTTTTTGAGCACTCAGTCATGTGACATATTTTGTCTATGGAGAAACTAGTTAACTGAGTTGAAAAGATTGAAAAGCAGCTAAGCAGGACTTGCTGTAGAGGATGCACGTTAGGTCATGAAACACTGTGCTTAGTCTTTGCTCTACTTTTAACGTGTCTAAATAGCATATTTGTATTTTTCAGGTGCAATCTTAGCCGCCGTGTTCATTGTTTTTTTGCTCGCTCTCTACGGCACCCTCTGGAAGCACATGATGTCATCACCTAAACGGTAAAAGTACAACAAGTTGGAACAAGAACTTCATTTTGATTTCTTTCAGAATTGCTGATCTTATTGGCTTCTTTGTGAATACCCCACTTTCCACATTTCTGAACTTTGCACCTTAGCACATAGCAAAAAAAAAAAAAAAACACTCTTCACCTCACAAATTCTGCATATCATGCTTTTTATTGTAGGTATTGTGTAAAAACCCTAACGTCTACTTCTCTTTCAGAAGGAAAAGGAAGCAGAGCGTAAGGGCACATCAAAAAGATGCCTGTGTGAAGATGTTGAACAGGTCTTCTGTTCATCATCTCTAAAAACATGGATGAAAACTTTGCTATATGAAGACAACCTTTTTAAAAACATCCATGAAAAAGTACCAAGTTAGCTGGATCTGACTTGTCTGAGCAGTGGCAAAAAAACAAAAACAATTGCATTTTAGAATTATTTGATTATGTTAAAAATCACAGAATGGATTTAACAGCTTCTAAAATCCCTGGTAAAGATGTTTTAAAAGCTTTGAATTTAATTCTTCTTTTGTTGCAGGAGCAAAATGTCTTACTGAATAACAATCCAGCCTTTTAATTTAAGTATATTTATTCACTGGATGAAAAAAAAAACAACCACATTAGGGATTGACTGTTTATAGCAGAATCATTGAAGCCATACTTTTTGCGGCTTCTGCTGATTATAAACTTCACACGTCCGTTTTTGCCAACAGGATAGCAACTAGTCTTCTATAACATTTTACAGGGTGGAGGCACACAGACAGAAAAAAATTTGCCCAGTAAATAGGTTTATTCAAATTAAAGGTTAGATTTAATAAAAAAAAAAAATCACCGCTATGACAATAAAATACTCATTTATTAGGAATTTTTACACCTCTTTACAAGGGTGCTAAAAAATGCACTAAGACGTGTGTAAAAGCAGAACTCAGGGACTCTATGCTATGTTCAAGAAACACTAACTCTAAGCTATGTTTTATTTTATTTTTTTACCATTCTGGTTGTCTGGTCTGGATTTGACTGGGCCATTCTAACACATAAACACACTTTGAACACGTTCTGTTTTTGTTTTGGCTGTATGTTTAGAGTCATTCTCCCCCTCAAGTTTTAAGTCTTTTGCAGCCTTCAACAGGTTTTGTTTTCAGGGCTGTCCTGTTTTTAACCTCCATTCATCTTCCCATCAACTCTGACCAGCTGACCCTGCAGAAGAAAAGCACACCACAGCACAATGCTGACATCACCGTGTTTTGGAATGGTGATGTTGTATTTAGGATGATGCACAATCTTACTTTCCTTCCTACACTGTTTTCTTTTTCTTTTTACCATACACAGCCTCTTTGCTTCTTCTTCTTTGGTTAATACTCTTTTTGCCCAATCTTTTATTTTATGTGGACTGCCATTGATTGAACATTGCTCTATGAGATGTCTAAAGCTTGGGATTTTGTTTTATAACCCAGTCTTGCTTAATTATGGTGGTCAATTATAGTTCTTATAATTTCACAATAAAATATTTTTGCCTGAAAATGTATGAAACAAGGCAGCAAAACCGTTCATATCAAGGATTTGTTTGTTCAAGAACATTTAGCCAAATGCCGAAGCAGAGTAAGGAAAGGGAAATACTTGGATTATACTCAATATATAAATGGATTTTGAATTATTGACACATTCATGTTCATCATTTCACTTTTTACTGTTGTGGATATAACATTGCGTTTTTCTCAAAATCAGCTTCTATTGGTTTTGTTGGTCTTTTTTAAAAATATCTTACTGGACATTGTGAAGGTTTGGAGTCATAACCTCATATTATGTTTTTGCTTCCAAACTTTCAAAGTTTTTATCATTTTCAATCTAGTACCTATAAAATATTCTGAGGAATGTTTTCTTGTAAAGCTTATTAACTTTCACCTCTGAATAACTAAGGCATAAAAGGTTTCCTGAACTCAGGGAATCAACCAGTGTTGTCTGTTTTATAACTTACTAGTCGGGAAAGAACCATTGTTTATTCCTAGCTTTGTCACACAAAAATGCAATTGTTTTCCTATTTCTGGGGTTTATTCTATCCAAATAAAGGTTCAAAGATGACAGTTTTCAAGAAATGTTTTAGTATTTTTAGCACCAGCAAGGTCACTCCCAAAGAGCTATTAGTTATTAACTTGGCATAAAGTAGGTGATCAGTTGAAGGAAAATAGGTCCTATGTAAGGTCTGTATTTTTCCAGTTTTTTAAAGAAATCACTTTCAGTTCATGATAATGTGCTGTAGATAAACACCAATCTAGCATAACAATTATGACCGCTGATGGGTGAAATGACACTGATTATGTTTGTTGTTACTCCTTTTAGTAGGTTGGCTATTAGAAGCAGCAAGTGAACAACTTGCTCTAAAGTTGCTTTTTGAAGCAGAACAATGCAAGGATTTGAACGAGTTTGACAAGGATGAAAAAGTAATGGCTAGACAACTGGGTCAGAGCATCTTCAAAACTACAGCTATTGTGGTATGTTCCTGATGTTCAGTGGTCTGTGTCTATCCAAAGTGGTTCAAGGAGACAACAGAGGTGAACCAGCAACAGGGTCTTGGGCGATAAGAGTTTGAGTTGTTGACCACACCAGCCTCCCCATTCCCCAGATCACACTAGCTTCTGTGGGATGAGCTTGGTGAACAAGTCTGATCTATAGAGGTCCCACCATGCAACAATACTTAAATGATCTGCTACTACTTTCTTGGTGTCAGATACCATAGCACATGTTAAGGGTTCTAGTGGAATTTACAGTGAGGAAAAAAAGTATTTGAACACCCTGCGACTTTGCAAGTCCTCCCACTGAGAAATCATGGAGGGGACTGAAATTTTCGTCTTAGGTGCATGTCCAATGTGAGAGACATAATCTAAAAAACAAAAAATTCAGAAGTCACAATGTATGATTTTTTAATTATTTGTGTGTTACTCCTGCAAATAAGTATTTGAACTCCTGCCAATTAGCAAAAATTGTGGCTCTCAAAGACCTGTTAGTCTGCCTCTAAAAAGTCCACCTCTTCTCCACTTATTATTCTAAATTAGAAGCACCTGTTAGAGGTCATTAGCTGCATAAACACACCTGTCCACCCCACATAATCAGTAAGACTCTAACTACTAACATGGCTAAGACCAAAGAGCTGTCCAAAGACACCAGAGACAAAATTGTAGACCTCCACAAGGATGGAAAGGGCTAAGGAGCAATTGCCAAGCAGCTTGGTGAAAAAAGATCAACTGTTGGAGCAATTATTAGAAAATAGAAGAAGCTAAACATGACTGTCAATCTCCCTCGGACCGGGGCTCCATGCAAGATCTCACCTCATGGCGTATCAATGATCCTAAGAAAGGTGAGGAATCAGCCCAGAACTACACGGGAGGAGCTGGTCAATGACCTGCAGAGAGCTGGCACCACTGTTTCCAAGGTTACTGTGGGTAATACACTAAGACGTCATAGTTTCAAGTCATGCATGGCAGGGAAGGTTCCCCTGGTTAAATCAGCACACGTCCAGACCTGTCCTAAGTTTGCCCATGACCATTTGGATGATCCGGAGGAGTCATGGCAGAAATATATGTGGTCAGATGAGACCAAAATAGAAGTTTTTGCTATTAATTCCACTCGCCGTGTTAGGAGGATGAAAAATGATGAGTACCATCCCAAAAACACCATCCCTACGGTGAAGCATGGGGGTGGAAGCATCATGCTTTGGGGCTGTTTTTCTGTACATGGGACAGGACGACTGCACTGTATTAAGGAGAGGATGACCGGCGCCATGCAGTGCGAGATGTTGGGGAACAACCTCCTTCCCTCAGTTAGAGCATTGAAGATGGGTCGTGGCTGGGTCTTCCAACATGACAATGACCTGAAGCACACAGCCAGGACAACCAAGGAGTGGCTCTGTAAGAAGCATATCAAGGTTCTGGAGTGGCCTAGCCAGTCTCCAGACCTAAACCCTATAGAAAATCTTTGGAGGGAGATCAAACTCCATGTTTCTTAGCCCAGAAACCGGGCTGATCTGGAGAAGATCTATGTGGAGGAATGGGCCAAAATCCCTGCTGCAGTTTGTGCAAACCTGGTGAAAAACTACAGGAAACATTTGACCTCTGTAATTGCAAACAAAAGCTACTGTACCAAATATTAACATTGATTTTTACAGGTGTTCAAATACTTATTTGCAGCAGTAACACACAAAGAAATTATTTAAAAAATCATACATTGTTATGTTAGGATTTGTTTTAGATTATGTCTCTAACAGTGATCATGCACCTAAGATGAAATTTTCAGACCCCTCCATGATTTCTAAGTGGGAGAACTTGCAAAGTCGCAGGGTGTTCAAATACTTATTTTCCTCACAGTAATATTCTCTCCTAACTGCATTCATCCCAGTTGTGCATTTGATTTTAAGGTTTTAAGGCTTCACATCTGGCATCTGCATTTTTTAAAATCTTTTATCTTCTGCAGAGAAAATGTCTGGCTTTGTGACTGCGACTAGCACAGCTGTTTTGAGGTGAAGGCTGACTGAGCACCATTAGGGGTGTGAATCTTACACCCACTTGTGATTCAATTCGATCGCGATTCTTGGGGTGATAATTCGATTCAGTATCGATTCACAAACAATAATTAACACTCTAACAAAGGGTCCCAATTCCAGGATGAACTACATTTCTCTATATGTTAAAAAAAGCTCTGAGAAATAGTTGTATTACTTTAAAGAAAACTGGGTTTTTTTAAGAAAATGCAGTGTTGCAAGGTTCATCAACTACTTCGAAAATTCTAAATACACAGAGGCGACCTCTTTTTAAAGACGTAACATTAATTTTTTCAAGTTTCAGTGGCTACAAAGTTTAACATCTGAGTAGTAACTTCAAAAAATAAAAAAAGGAAAGCAAAGGAAAATGTAAACTCATTTATCAATGCCTAAAATATTTTTTTATAGAGGTTCTGTTCACAAAAGCATTAATGAGTACCCACTTATCAGTAGCTTCAAAAATAAATATTTGAGAACATCTCAAATTTCTAAGTATATATAAAAAAATAATTAAGTACCCACATAACAGCAGCTTCAAATATAAAGTAGTACATCTCAATTCTATGAGACTACTAAAGTAAAAATAGTACTCACTTTAGATTAAAAACAAAACTCAGTGCATCTCAAACCTGTAACTACATAAACGTTTGAGTTCTCATATAAAAGTGGCTTCTAGACTAAACATCTGTTCATCTGACATTTCTGGCAATAAAATATTTGAGCACTCATTAATTAATAACTTCAAACACAAATATCCACATACATCTCAACTCTTGAGACTAAAACATATAAAACAAAGTTCTAACTTTAATGTAGCTTCCAAATGTTAACATTTTGATTACTTCCCCAGTTTATTAACTTAAATGATGACATGTTACAACTTCAGCTTGATTTAACTTAAAATGTTTGGGCTGTGGCTAACAGTTCTTTACTTTTATCAGACCACTGCCATTTGAAAAATGAACACAAATAAAATTGTGTTCAGTACAAGTTTTACACTGTGACACTATAGTGCTCAGCAGAGTGCTTCCTGTACATGAAGATCACTGTCCATAATTAGCAATGTCTAAATTCTTTTGCAGAAAGAAGACTTGGTCAACATGGTCTGGGGTTAGATTGCGCTTTTGCGTAGTCACTATATTCCCTGCAGTAGAGGATACTCTCTCTGCAACATTAGTGCTAGGTATGCATTAGCTAATCTAGCCAGTAGAGGGAAAGGTACCTCATAGGAACTCCGCCACTGAAGGGGGTCTTCTGAGAGAGACAGTGGAAGGGCCTTCAGAAATTTCCTCAGCTCCTCTTCAGCTTTGGGGGCAACTCTTACCTCCGTAAATGTCCTTCCATGCAGGTTAACAAGTGCTGATGTTCTTTTAGGAGCAGGAGGGCTTTCTTCTTCCAAAGCATCTGGATTATTAGCCCCAACATCAGCTTGCGCCACAGCAGATCAGCCAGAGCGGATGCCACACCAATTTTCTGCTGTTACTTGTGCATTTAACATCAAATAATTGTTAGATATCTTAAACATTTCTGTTTGTTATTCTCCATCCTCATCATTGTGTGTATGTATGTGGTCCACACATTTTCAAAAATATAGTTTATCAACAAGTTTGCAAATAATTACCCATGTCACTCTGACATGGACGTCCAGTTGCTCCTCGCTGGTGAGGAAAGGCAGGGCTTTGAACCTTGGATCCAGTGTGGAGGCAGTGAGAAGAATGTTCTTAGTGTGCACATTTGTGTATCTCTTAGAAAGATCTTCATGTATGGTCTTTTTTATTTCCTGCACAAGCCGTGCGTCATCCTCAGCAAAGCCTGCTGCGGTGTCATGAAGCAGCTGAGCATGTAATGAAGCAAAAACTTACAGTGTGGGCGCAGAGTCCTCTGACATGATATTTGTTGCATCCTTTAATGGTTTTGTTGCTTTGGCCATTTCCTCAGCATGGGAGATGTCAGTTTCACTGAGTGTGCAGATGTCACCTGAACTTCCACCTTTTCTCACCTGAGGAGACATAAGAGCAGCACAGATTGCAGGCTGCTGCTCTACAAATCTTTTGACCATCTCGTAAGCGCTGTTCCATCTCATTGCTACGTCGGTTTTCAGCTTATGTGCTGGGAACTGCAGAAGTTTCTGGAGCCATGCGCTGTAGTTCTTTTACCTCCTCCATGCAGAATTACTAGGCTGCTAACTGAATCAACTCAGCCGTGATGATTTTGGCGCACGGCGCCGACCGGACCCTGGCTGGAGCAATGCATTACGGAAGCCGTTGCCTGTGTGCAGCGAGTAAGCTGTAGCTAAATATTTTTTATATCAATCTGTGAAGGGGCTTTCCCAGTTGAAGTGATACAAGCTCAAAACTGTTGATGTTTTGTTTTTTTTTGCTTGTTGCATGTTTAATTTGACAATGAAGCAAAACAAAGTTGGGTAGTCTTCAGTGTTATTTGAATCTTTATTATTATCTGATATAATTTGCATGGCTTACTGCTGTTGCCATTGTGTTTTGACTTTACTAACCCACTTGCAAAACGTTTGGCCCTTCCGACTGTGAGTCATTGCGAACAGCCTTTGCCAGCCTTTCCCTTTTGAACACCAGAACACTGCAAGTTTTTTTTCAGAAATGCACAAGGGTACTAAAGAGACTCTTGTCAGCACCAGGACACATTTTTTGTGAGTTGATGTTTTGGTTTGGCAAACCTCTAACATGCTGTTTTGTGCAGCTTATACAAATCAAATGATTTTACCCACATAAGAGATTGAGGGCAAACCATTCTTTGCTGCCATTTCTCCATGTGTGATTCCAGTTAAAAATAAAATGAATTCCACTAAAATCCTGTGCTCAGCAATCGGCTGTAGAAATAATCCGAGAAATACATATGCCTGCCTTTTACTTACCTTCTACTGAACAACTAATGACAGAAATCACATTTCTGAGAAACTTGCATCCTTATTCTAATGCTAGGTGTACTTTCCAGACCCTTTTAATGCTTAAGTTGAGCACACTCAATTAAAAATTATTTAGTTTATATTAGATTCTGGTGCACTAAAGGCATGGCCCGTGAGAGAAGATACAGGGAGATCTGAGATTATAATTCACAAGTGCAGAGTATCCGAAAAACAAGCAATTGCGTTATTATTGTTAAATATTAAAATACTGCTGAGATTTTCCCCACATTTCCCTCACTCCTCTCATTTCTTTTCCATCAGCACAAAGTCCACAACCACTCTTCTTGAGCTTTACCATCTAGGCCACTAAAATCTTTATTTGGTGTGCCATGAAATATATTCTTGTCACGCAGAGCACAAATACTGCATCCATGGTGTCCAAGCTGCGGTCTTTGATACCGCAATGACTACTGGGTTTTGATATATTTTGCTGTTCTTTAACTGAGGTATGGAAGAACCAGACCAAAAGATTGGGCTGGACCAGCCACCGAGATTCTTTTACACTGTGATGGAGTGAAATAGTGAGTCCAGGTAATGTTATAATATAGTTATTAGATAGGTCCAAGCTGCATAAAGAAAGGGTTTTAAGTCTCTTAGGTAGGATTTTTTTTTTTTTTTTTTCACAACTTGGGCCAATAACACGGAAAGTTTTATTGGTTTTATTTTATTTTTTGATAATATATACTTTAACACCTTTTGCAGACTGTGGTGACCTTAAAGGTGGGGTTTTCTAAGTTTTTTAGTACCTTGGAAGCAGAATTTTAGATTTTTAAAGGGATCTACAATGTTAAGCAATAAGTTACTCTGCCTGACTGATATAAATGATGCGGAAACCATACAAAATTCTTTACACAGTTATATAACAGAAAATGATGATATCCCACCCTGTTTTACAGAACTGAGAAAGAATTAGCAGGGGTTAAAGAACTATCTCCAGCTGGTCAACAGTATCTGAAAAAGATGTCCTTATAAGAAGTGGAAAAATGCACCAAAAACTGCTTTTATATGGTAAAAACCTCGGTAGAAATGTAATGGCTGATGGAACCTACTGAGAAGATTCCACTCTCTGTTTGGCCAGTGGTCATATATGAAGATGGTTAAAAAAAGGCTTTGATACACTAGAATGTAATGCCATACTATGCAGACAAGAGCACAGATGACATAATGCATACACACAAAATGAATACATAAGCCTTTCTCTACACACTAAATCGTATTAATTACAGAGTAATAAAGGCTGAAAATGTTCCTGCCTCACGCAGTCTGCCCAACCCAGCATGCAGCGGACTTTTAAATTTTTACCCAACATAATAATCTTGCAGGTAAATCTTGACAACAAAACCTCAGGCAGAGATCAAATAGTTAGAAATCTCTCCTCTTTATTCTGTCTTATATGATAGAAGTTATATCTACCAGTTTTTCACTTTCACAACCCATTTTTGAAATATAGCTTCCATGTTCCATCTGAAATGAGCAATCATTTCAATGTTTGCCTGCATGACCCACTTTGGGGACCAAGCTTTCACTCAGAGCTGCTTAAGCTGAAGCTTTGCTCTTCCTCCAGTGGCTATACTGTACTTTTGTTGCCTTTTTAACCTGACCGACTTTGAACACACTGTCGAGTCATTTGTTATATTTGAACGTCTATAAATGGTATCCTGCATAAACACCTCAAAATATAGTCAAATTATGATATTTGGGTATCAGGTCTGTTAAATGGTTGTAAAAACATAGAGCTTTTGCTTTAACCAGCACTGAAACATTTAATTTACATAGCAGTTCACCATCAGTATTAAGGGACACAGACTGAAGTGTCGTCGGTGTTCTTGTAGTTCTCCAAGGAATAGTGTTAGACCCTTTAAAGGAAGGTCAGCATGTTTTTGGCTGAACAGTCCAGTGCATGTCTGTTAAGTAGGAGGGACTTAAAGCTAGCAGTGGACCAGAGTGGTGATAAGCAGTAAAACATGGCTGAACTGATAACCATAACCCAAACAAGCACAGGATGGCCTCTCACATCTGACTCCCTGCCTGTTGGCTTTGTGATAAACAATATGGGTGTGTAAACAGCAACAGCATGGTGGGAAAAAAATGTGTTTTCTTTATACTTCTCCTTATAAGCTTCCAACCATCCAACCTCAACAATGTCAGTATAATCCAAATAAAAGGAATTGAAAAATATTTACCACTACAGGCCCTTGAACTTTGCGACATTTTGCGTCAACTTTAACATATCTAATTGGGATTTTGTGTAATGAACCAACTAAACGTAGAGCGCAATTTAAGGAAGGTGATGCTTGGTTTTCTAAAATGTTTTCCATGTAAAAATCTAAAATGTATGTCGCGTAATTGTAATAAGGCCCCCTCAGTTAATGCTTTGTAGAACCAACTGTTGGTGCAATTACAGTAGCAAGCCTTTTTTACACATCAGATTCTATCTCTTTTTGTCTTTGGAGAATACCTTGGTGAGCATCTATGTACAAGCATTTTCCAGACTTGCCACAGATGTTTGATTATATTTAGGTCTGGACTTTGACTGGACCATTTAAACACATAATTGTGCTTTGATTTTAATCTTCTATTGTAGTGCTGCTGGAAAGTGAACCTGTGCCCCAGTCTTAAAGTCTTCTTAAAGTTTTTTTTTCTAGGATTATCCTCTGTTTGGTTCCAGCCATCTTCTCATTGACCCTGACCAACCCTGACCGTGCTGAGGTAGAGCGTACCCACAACTTGATGCTGCCACCACCATGTTTCCCCATAGGCATAAGCAGTTTTTGCTTTTTTTCTAAGGCCAGAACATTACATTTGGTCTCATTGACCAGAGCACCTTCTTCCAAATGTTTGCTGTCCTTGATTTCTTTATTTTTTTAACATATACTTTCTTCTTGCTATTCCTTAATTAGGGACAGATTTGTGGAGTGCAGAACTACTACTTGTCCTGTTAGTAGATTATCCCCTCTGAGCTCTATGGGATGTGTATAGCTTTGGATGTTATTTTAAAACCTACACCTGATTCAAGCTTCTCCAAATATTTGTTCCTAAACAGGTGAACTCTTATTACTGTTTAGGGCTGAATACAAATGCAAATCACACTTTTCAGGTTTTTACATGTAAAAAAAATCTGAAAACCATGTATTGTTTTTGATTCAAATCATAATTAGGCAGTAATTCATATGCATAAACTCCCAATATAATACTTTGAAATCTGTAGTTGTAATGTTACAAAACTGGAAAAGCTCAAGAGGTATGAATACTTTTCCATGCGCTATGATTTTTACCACAACGCTGCTTTCAAACGAAGTTGAAAAAAAAAAAAACAAAAAAAAAAACATTTGTTATGGTTTAACTCCGTTTGGCATCTGCAATAACTCCATCACATTTCTTCTCTGGAATAGTAGCTATAGTAGCTATAAATTTCACTCATGCAGAGTTCAAGCTGTTTTTGGTTGGGTCATATCAGGATTCCTTAATTAAAACAAGTTTGTTGAATAGATTTGGGCTGTATATACAGTACAGACCAAAAGTCTGGACACACCTCATTCAGTTGTCAGTTGTCTTTATTTTCATGACTATTAATATTGTAGCTCCACACTGAAGGCATCAAAACTATGAATTAACACATGTGGAATTATATACTGAACAAAAAAGTGTGAAACAACTGAAAATATGTCTTATATTCTAGGTTCTTCAAAGTAGCCACCTTTTGCTTTGATTACTGCTCCACACACTCTTGGCTTTCTGTTGATGAGCTTCAAGAGGTAGTCACCTGAAATGGTTAGGGTTAGGGTTTGCGTTTAGTTGGACCATCATTTATTTTTCAACAGGACAATGACCCCAAACACACCTCCAGGCTGTGTAAGGGCTATTTGACCAAGAAGGAGAGTGATGGGGTGCTGCGCCAGATGACCTGG
>JAHUTJ010051650.1:0-12738 GCA_036250325.1 Characodon lateralis
ACGCCTTGGGCTCCCCCCGGAGGAGCTGGAGGAGGTGTCTGGGGAGAGGGACGTCTGGGCGTCTCTGCTGAGTCTGCTGCCCCCGCGACCCGGTCCCGGATAAGCGGAAGACGACGAGTACGAGTACGTTTATCAACTTAAACACTAAAATATTAACTTTATGAACAAAGTTTAAATACATTTATTTTGTAGAGCATAAATAAACCAAACATATAATCTGACTGAATTATATCTGTGTTTAACTTCCACTCATCTGTGAAACCCAGCGAGAGAATGAAACCGATGGGCCGGGAGACAGGAGTCCTCCCCCGGTCTACCGAGCCTCGACTGCCTGGTCAGCACACATCGGAGCACCTTTGCAACTAGCGATATCTTGATAAACCGATCAGATATTTCAGGTTTACACAACTACGTTCTCGTCTAAAAACATTGTAAAAGTTCATTTTGTTTCACAGAATGCGCAAATATCCAATTTTATTCACAGCTTTTCTCTGTCCTTCGGCCTTTGCTACTTCCGTCTGAATTATCTACTCTGACCCGCAATGAATCATGGGATAGGGTGGGCCACGGAGGATACACCGGACCCATCCTTTCCCCATCCGAATCTGGGGAAAAGAAGGACGCATTTGAAGGAGCCTTAAAATGTGGACAGCCTTGGTCGCATTGCTGTGACGTAATCAGCCTACAAATCCGGCCTTAGAAGGACACAGCCCCTGATTGGTCTGGCAGCTCCTTCTGAAATGCCTCTGTTGCTATAGAAACCACAGAGTAGTCAGTAGCTGTATGGGTATGGGCAGCGCTCGGCTATTCGCTTTGTTGTACAATAATTATATTTACATCATTAAGTTTTCCAGCATACCCTGTAGGTGTCGCCCATGAGCCAGTAACTGTGGAGCCATGAAGCCAGTAAAGCTGAATTCCTCTACATGACCAACCTCTGACCCAACAGACAAGCTAACCCTAACTCACACTATAATATGTTCACTATTCTCACAGCAGAAACACAAGGACCACAGCAGTCTGCAGAAAGGTCAGACTCCCTCAGTGCTGAAACTGTGACACCAGCAGCAGGTTAAGACAGACTTCAACAAACACTTTAGAGAATGATCTGACTGATGGAGAAAAAAGTGAGTTCAGAGCTGATGGATATTTAGTAATCTGCTGGTCCTGTTGTCTGATTAACAGCTCGTTTCTGTAACACAGACCCCCCCCACTGTGGACTCACAAAGAGCTGCAGGAACTTCAGGATCCTCTTGTGTGTCAAGATGTAGAGAGCGTTCCCGCTGATTGGATCGATGACAGGAAGCCGATGGATCTTATTCTTTATCAGAGAGTGAACCGCTTCGAAAACACTGGGAGGATGGGAGGTGGAAGGGAGACATGGCGGAGGCTTTCATCAGTAATGTGTTTCATTGAGCTGCTGTTTGTCCTTTCTGCATAAATTATTCATCAGGAACTCAGAGTCTGAAATCAGCTTCAGTGAACTAGGAGGAGAAGCAGCTACCTGGCATCAGGTGAGATGTGCACCAGAGGTTTAAAGGTCTCCTGAAGGTACAGCTCTGTAAACACAGGGCACACGTGTTATTTTCAACATGTCAAGGTATTCTACAGCTGCTTTCAGATCAGTCAGCTCATACCTCTCCATGTCTCAATCTTATGCTCCTCCAGCTCGTAGATCTGCACCTGGACAAAGACATGCCTGTGAGTCACAGCTGCAGGTCAGGTGACACCTCAGAAAGGTCAGGTGTCTCCTCTGTAGTTGTGTTTCCAACAAAAGAACTCGGTACGTTCGGGAGCTTTAGAACTTTGGTGTTTTGTATACAACCGACACGTGTTTCCTCCAGTTTTAGGAGCCATGCATGTGTAATCAACAGTGGGCATTACATAGTGCGGAAGGAAAGCGTGGTAGCATGGTACGATCCTCTTCGCCGCCAGACCCGCCCACTGTGACCCATCCACAGGTGGGTCACAGCTGGTGTCACATGCAAAAAAAACGAGTATTCAGCGGGGCCCGGGTTGAACCATAGTCAGTGCCCAGAACCTCTTGTTGTTTTTAACAGAAACATACGACACTGGTTCAAAATCACATTGGAGAACCGGAACAGGCTCTAAACCACGTTGGTGGAAAAGAGATTAGAGGAGTCAGGTGACTCCTCAGAGAGGTCAGCAGTGTCAGACACTTATTCATCTGAGGGAATGTCAGCAGAACCTCTGCCTGGTTTCAGATTCCACACAACCAACTGAAACACTCAGCAGAGTTAACCTGATACCTGCAGCTCCAACAACCAATCAGAGCACAGTTTATATCCATGTCTGCCTTGTTTCAGATTAGCTGCTACCATGACAACAAATGCTGCAGCAGAGAATGTAAAACATGTTCAACGTGTAGCACAGAACACCTGTTTACAACAGGGACAGGTGTGTGTGTGTGTGTGTGTGTGTGTGTTACCATGGGGGATTTATAGTATCTAGTGAGGATGTTGATAAAGTCCGTGATGGTTAACATCCCTGAAACACAGAAATCAAGCTGTTAATAATAATAATAATAAACACAGGTCTGGTTGTAACAGGTGAAACTAAAAGGTTCCAAAAGTTTTAGAAACACAGGCTTTTATTCTGAAGGTCCAGCAGGACCACGATACAACACACTTACCCACAAAGCTTTGCTTCTTGCTCTCCCACAAAGGAGCTGCTCTCACTCCATTAGCAACCAGGGCAAAGAACGCTTTCTTCACCTGAAACAACCCATCCATATCCAGTGAGAGATCCGTTCCTGAGTGTCTCAGTCTGTGTTTTAACAACATTTCTCTAAATGCATCAGTCATCTCAGATCCGTTCTTCTCTCCGGACTGAATCTAATGGTACGTTCAGACCGACCGCGATTCCAGTGAATTTTTCGTCTCATTCACGTGCTGTCGCTCGCCTGAACTTTAGCCAGCAATTTGCGTGGCTAACGGGCGACATTGCTTCACCACGTCATCAAATAAGAGGAGCTTCTATCTGCTGCTTGCCGGTTTCAACTCAACATGGAGCGGAAAGCCGAACAACGCCGCAGGCGTCGGCGTCCCTGGGTTCACCAGGTTCTCCAGAGACGGAACCAGTTCGGAGAGTACCACCAGCTACTCCAGGAGCTGCGTCTGGACGATGGTCGCTCTCAGCGGTACTTCTGTCTATCCAGGACCCAGTTTGAGGACCTGCAGCTCCACGTTAGGGTCAAATCAGCCTCTGGGACACCAGCTACAGACGCTGTCTCCCTGCTGCAGAACGCCTGTCCATCTGTCTTCGGTGAGTAAATAGAAAAACAGCTATTACAGTCATGTAATAACGGCTGATCAGCGACCTAGAAATCAGGCTTGCTGACATATGCATCTGAAAATTAAATAATTATGAATGAAATATAATTTCCTACATAACATAAATGTACCCTGAGCAACTGCTGTGAGTTTCATACTTGTATGACAACGTGATTTGACAGAAAGTTACGATTTTTCAACTCCAGCGAAATTCACTTTGCGTCCATCGCGTGTTTCACTTCGCTCTTTTCATGCTAATCACGCCATTTGCATCTCTTCCTTTGCTCCTGAACCTCTCCTCTACATAGGGCCAACATATAAATCTCTCGCTCCTGTGGCGTCATTCACAGTCGGTCTGAACGTACCATTAATCGCTCCTGGCATCCATCAGGGCTCTGTCCTCTGCACACTGACATTATGAACACTGTAGGTCCTGCAGCATCAAAACCCAACTGAACTGGGTGAAGAACATCTGTTCCTGTCTCACCTGCAGCGTGGTGTCAAACACCACCAGTTTGGAGCTGGTGGGGATGATGTCGTAGCACTTGTGACACTTCATGAAGCGCATGTAGATGTCTCTCTCCAACTCCTCAGGCGCTGGGAACACAGAACCACAGATCACAGAGGGCTTAGTTTAGATGAGATCAGAGGTAAAGCTCAGCTGGATCTTATCTGATATCAGTCAAGAAGAACCAACAGTTCTGAACAACCAGGATCTCTAACAGTACGTAATGTGGTTCTACTGAAAAAGGATCAGATAGTTCTGGAAAAGGTTCCCTAACCTTTGTGGCCTGAGGATCCTGGTCCTACAGAGCAGGTGGTTCCTCAGAGATGTTACCATCATCAGCCTGACTGAGGAGCTGTACCACCTGTAAGCTGATTTTAACAAGGCCTCTGACCCTCCTGCCTCACAGAGTCCCACTGACAGAAACAATGGCCCTCTGTCTTCAGATTATTATAACAGCCTTACAGAAAAATTTGTTTCAACTCTCCGATCAGCTGAGTCGGCTTCAAAGCTGCGTGTTGCCATGACAACATTACACCTGGCTGCAGAACCTGCTGACCCGACTGTGTTCCCACCTTAGTGTTGCCTGTGCCGTACAGAGATGAGGGATTAGAGGTCGGCTAACTCTTCATCATCAGGACGGAGTCTTACCAGCATCACCAGGATCCGGCTGCTCCGACATTCCGTCTGCAACCTCCATCTGAACGGAAAAACACACCACAGAGAGAGTCAGGAGTGAGCCATCTTCTCAGTAAACCATCTTCACTTCACAATTAACGTGAAGTGACCTAAAATGTAGGAAAGGAAGCTAAATGCTAGAACAGTTTCTCCTGGTTTAATCCCAAATCTGCCTCTAGTTAAAAAAAGCTCCTATGGAACCGTGGTCCCCAGTCCAGGTCCTCGGGCCCTGCAGCTTTTAATTGTGACGCCTGGTTCAAATGACTGCATAACCTCTTCAGAGGCAAGTTCTACAGAAACCTGTTAAGGGGCTGTTGATCTAAATGAGGTAACTAGGAATGGCCTGAAACAAACCGTATCCCCAGTGGCCCTGGGCTGGGACCACTGCTCCAGAATCATATGGATGGGACCAAACGGTTATATCTCAGCTTTGTTGGTTCCAGCCTGGACTCTAGGAACCCTCTCAGCTTTGTGCTGCTTGACAGGAAATAAAAAGTCAAAGGAACCTGATGAGTTTGTCGTGCTGAAAACTGGACTGTGCAGAACCTCAATTAAAACATTACACATGCTGGTCCTGACAGCTGCTTGTCGCCAGTAGACAACCTGTCTGACAGCTCGTCCTCAGCTGCAGCATCACAGACAGCATCCAGCATCATCTGGTCTCCAGGTAGCCACCTTTCTCTGTTCAATACTGCTGCGGTATTGAGACAGCAGCCGATAGTTACAGAACCGGATCCTCTATGACGCAACGCCGTCCGGGAGTTCGGAAGAGCAAATGATTACGGCTTTTAAGGAAATTTTCAGATTTTTGAAGGGAAATCAGACGATGGATAACACCTACCGGACAGGCTCCGTCCATGAACCGCCCTGAGTTTCTGCTCTCCGGCAGAGTCCGCAGGGGTTTTACTCCGAGATGGACCGGGCCTTTACGGCTCCATCTTCAATCTGAGTCCGGACGGAAGAACCCGCAGAGCCCGAGGATCGGTGGGCTGTAACCTTCGCCTGCTCTCGGTTATGTTCGGCTCGTTTCGGTAAAAAGAAAGCTAACCAGAATAACTTCCGGTTAAAGGGGTTCAAAATAAAAGCACACATCGTGATTTGGCTGTTAGACTACAGCGGGCCTGTGGAGCCCTGCTGACAGAAACTAACTGGTAAAAGTCACTAATCAGGACTCCAGCTTCTCTATTCTAGTAATCCAGCATTATTTCAGAATATAACAGGCTGAACCAGATGCGTAATTAGGATCCTGAAAGGTCGGGGCTTGGCCCTGGCCACAATCGCTGTTTTTTCATATGACAGCAGTCTAGATTAACAATAATTTTTAATAATGTAGAACACATTGTCCCCGTTCTGGGCCCAGGTTGCCTTTGACAAATCCTCTCACTTGGTTTGAATTGACTTTGTTAGCAGCTGAAGTGAAGCACTGAGAAAAACTTTATACAGTATATACAGTATTAGATAATGACATTTAGTGTTAAATAAAGAAACAGAATCTGAATTTCTGCTTATTCTGTCAGTTCCATCTGGTTCTGATCTCCGGATATCACAATGCTAAAAAAAAACAGTCAAAGGAACACTTTTAAATCAGAGTATAATATCAAATCTGTTGACCTTCTGGGATATTGATCTGGTCAGTTTAGTAGTAGATAATGTTATTAATCAGTGTCAGCTAGTTTGGTGTTAATGAAACTAACAACAGCTGCACTAAAGGGCAACAATGAGACGAGCCCAAAAACAGGAATGATTCTGCAGGTGGAGGACATAGACTTTTGATTGGCTGCTTTTCACTAGTTTTGTATTTGACCAACCAGGGTCGGTGTCTCTACTGGTAGCAGGAGGTAATACCTGGACCCTTTCAGAGGTTACGCAGGCAGTCCAACTCCACCAGGATGACACATCAATACGGGCCATTGCCCAAAGGTTTGTTGTGTCTCCCAGCATAGTCACAAGAGCATGGAGAAGATTCCAGGAGAGAGGCAGTTACTCTAGGAGAGCTGGACAGGATCATCAGAGGTCCTAAACCCATCAGCAAGACTGGAATCTGCTTCTTTGTGCAAGGAAGAACAGGATGAATCCTGTAAGAACAAAGTGACCCCCAGGGGGCCACTGCTGTGAAGATTGCTGACCTAACCATTAGAAACAGATTTCATGAGAGTGGCTTGAGGACCCAAGGCTCTCTACTAGGCCCTGTGCCTACTGCAATGGTGCCTGCAACACTGTTCAGCATGATGGGTTTGGTGGTGGGTCAGTGTTGGTCTGGAGAGGCACATCCATGGAGGGACGCACAGAACTGTACAGAATAAACGGCCTTGTCAAAAGATGATTTTTTTTCTGCTTCTTTTTTTTAATGCGTCCTTTGGGACGTGGGAGTGGTGGCCTAGTGGTTAGAACAGGAGGTTTGTGTTCCAGGGGTTTGTATCCCACAGATTGCCACTCTGGGTCCCTGAGCAAGACCCTTAGCCCCAGAATGCTCCCCGGGCGCCGCACAATGGCAGCCCACTGCTCCCTGTAAGGGATGGGTTAAATGCAGAGGACAAATTTTGTTGTAATGTACATGTGCAATGACCAATAAAGATGATTATTATTATTATTATTATGATTATTATTCCGACAGAGCAGTGCTTAGAATTGCTGTCTGAGTGCCAAGAAGAAGCCCAACAGATTTTCTTTCACAAGTGGAGCATTACGGCTGACGTTATAATGCTCTGCTTGATATTCATAAAAGAAACTTTATTAGAAACTGCTTTGGGATTATTTCAATTGTTACAGACACAGAGACAGAAACGAAAAGGAAAAAAAGAAGCAAGAAAGAGAGAGAGCTGGGGCAAAAAGGAAAAAAGGAGAGAAGGAGAAAAGAATAGAGGAGAGAAAGAAGGATGAAGAGATTACAAGATGACACCCTAGAAGATGACAACCTAGAAGACTGCTTTTACACCTGCTGAAACATATATAACAACAGCAATGTTAACAAAGTGTACACTGTACTAATGAATGCAAGAAGTATTTAGTGGTAACTGCGGCTCAATATAGAACATCTGTGTATCTGTTAACACCTGAATCTAAACACCTATGAGTGTAAGTGTGAGCATGCTTGTGTATATAAGATTTATCCATAAAAATATGCAATAGTGAGTGTGAGGAGCCACAGACCTGCCCCCCTGGACCCCAGACAGACACAGGGGAGATCTGAGCCACAGACATCCAAAGGCCCCCCAGAGTGCAGAAACCCCAGGAGACCACGGCAACCCCACCAGAGGAGAGCCCCAGGGGAACCACCCAGCAGCCACAGTGCAGAAGCCCCAGGGAGCTGCACTGAAGACCCCACAGGCCCCATCGGCAGCTCTCTATGCCGGAGGAGATCTAGCCATGGACCAAGAGCACCCGAGACCCCAGGTAATGTTAAATGGCCTGCACCTGTATAGTGGTTTATCAAGTCTGAGGACCCCAAAGTGCTTTACACTACAGTCGGTCACTCACCCATTCATACACACATTCACACACTGACAGTGGTGAGCTACAATGTAGCCATAGCTGTGCTGGGGCACAGTATGCCCCAGCTTGGGCACATCACTCTCCAAGCACAGGCCCGACAGAGCCAGGGGGCCCAGATCCTGGCAAGCAGCCACCGGGAGTGGGCTGCCACACAACAAAGCACTCAGCCCCGGACACCAAGAATTACCAATACACCAGCGGGGAGAGATATCATCCACCGGCAGTAATTGTGCCGGGAAATAAATAGACCCCACATTTGAAGGGGTGCCTAAACTGATCCAGGAGAGGGAGCAGCCCAACACCCAACCTGACACAAAAACAGTCACAATCACACATTCCCACCCTCATGCGTACAAATAAAAACACTCACACAATAAAAACACACAAAAAATGTAAAGACACACAACAATGGACGTCATACACTCACTTATACTCCTCATACATACACTATACTCCCAGGTCCCGATAACCCAGAGGGGCAACCAGCTCCCGGACCCAGGAGTTGGTCCCCTTCTTTCTGGGGTGGAGACAGTCAGACAGCACCAACCCAGACTGATACTGCCCAAACCCGAGCAACCCCGGCCCAGACCCTGACCCCCCACTCTGACCCCAGCCCCCAACGACCCCCAACCCCATCTGGAGAAGGGGCCACTTACAAAAGAACGTTCTACCTGGTCCAAACTAGCCCACCAACCAAAGTCATCCAAGGATGAAACAGTCCAACCCCCCCAGGGCCAGCCCCAACCAGACAGATATCGAACACATGCACCCGAACCAAAACACCATGTATCCCCTTCCAACAGGGGCACACCCCCGCAGATGAGTTTCACCCCCGAAAAGCAGATGAAGACACTTTCTCACAGCGCAAGCTCCCCACACAGCCCCACTCCAACCACCCCCGCCGCATCATAGCCCCACCTAGTGGCGTTTTTGCATTAGGGGCCCGTGGGGCACGGCCCCACCAGTGGGGCTGTTTTGTACAAGAAGATATATGTTTTTTTTAATAAATCAGATATAAGATATACATTTTTATAATTTCTTTTATAATTCAGACACAATAATTTGATTGAGCTTAAGGCAATAGTGTAGTAGTGTGTGAATTTGTCTCTGTGCTCATGCTGCTCGCCAGTTTTCGCTCGGTGGGGCACAGCAGAGTTGGCCCTGTACGTGCACTGTTATGAGCTAGACAAACTGTTGCACGTGCGCATGCTCAACGTGCACTTTAATTTCGTAAGTAGGGCCTGGCGGCCAGGGCCCCTGAAGTGTTTCCATTAGTTGATACAAATGCGCGGGCATGCCCTTTGCGATAGCTGTTCTTTAGCTAATGAGGGACAGATACGAAATATAAATACAGTAGGCTACTAATGATGAATCGTGTGGACTACTTAACGACCGTTCGATTTTGCACCTTGCCATTTGAGGAGAAATTGGAAATTAAACGTTTGGGACCACATCGACCAGATGACTTTACCATTTTTCAAGAAGGTAAAGATAAAACAAGAGCCTTTAACCAGGAGTGGTTCAAAAGGAAAACGTGGCTAACGGCTGGCATTTTGAAAAAAATCCCTGTTCTGCTTTCCGTGTCTTCTGTTTGGAGGGGAAACTGTCTGGACGACAACCGGATTTAAAGATTTAAAATATTTGTGAGAAAGGCTGGTAAAACACGAAAGTGGTGCATCACATGTGGATAATGCGATCAAGTTAGCTTTACTAGGGACAACGAATGTTGCATTGCAGCTTGACAGGGCACACCAGTGTGGTATTGAACAACATAACCGACAGACTGAAGAAAACAGGTATGTTCTCGGCCGAATTATAACCTGTATAAAACTTTGCGGAAAGTGTGAGATTGCCCTGCGTGGACATGACGAGTCTGCTGGTTCCTTAAATCCCGGCATTTTTAGATGCATATTTGAGACGATGTGCGAGGGAGACTCCTGACTCAGGAGCCATTATGATGCTCAACCCTATTTTAAGGGCACCTCAGCAGTCATTCAAAATAAACTTTTAGATTGCATGTACAGTGTTTACAAGGATGAGGTTTTTCGGCATGTGACAAATGTACCCTTTGTTGCCGTGGAGGCAGATGAGACAACCGATGTGTCTTGTAAATCACAAATGGTCATCGTGCTGCGCTATATGGTAAACGGCACAGTGACAGAAAGGTTTTGGGAATTTATTGAGGTGAAAGACAAAACGGCTGCTGGTTTATCAAATGCCATATTTTCATCTCTTGAGCCTCTGAACCTGACTGACAAGCTCATAGCGCAAACATATGACGGGGCTGCAGTAATGAGCGGAGGTGTGTGTGGAGTTCAGACTCTTGTGAAGGAGCGATATCCAAACGCCCATTTTGTGCACTATTACGCACATCAGTTAAACTTAACACTCTGCTCAGCAAGGATTTCTGAATTAAAAGTGTTTTTTGCTGATCTGTCAGCTTTCGCCACCTTTTTCTCTTGTTCACCCAAGAGAACAGCTGCTCTGGCCGAAACATCAGATAGGCGCATCCCCAGACCTCCAGCCACGCGGTGGAATTTCAAAAGCAGAACTGTTAATGCTGTGTGGGAATGCCGTGAGGAGATCAAGAAGTGTTTGGACCACATTCGCACAACAGAGGGATGGGACAGGGTGACCATTAGCGAGGCCTATGGTCTGTCTGTGCACCTGCAGGAACCAAAGTTCTTTCACTTCTTGCAGTTCTTTTCCGAGCTCATGCCAGAAGTGGACATATTTTACAGTGTACTGCAAAAACGGGACATTGATGCAGCTGGCATCAACCACGCGATGAAAACCTTCAACAGAAATGTAGGACGTCTTAGGGAACGAGCTGATGTGATTGTGCAAGAAAGTAATCCAGAAAGAAGTAAGAGGAGGAAAACCAACACGGCTACTGTCATGAAAGAGGCCTGCGACACTGTGATGAGTCAAATGGAGGAGAGGTTCTCTAGGAGTGACCGTTTGATGGCAGCAAAACTCATTGATTGCACACTTTTCTCCAAGTTTGTGCTGTCATTTCCAGAAGCTGAACTGGAATGTGCCATTAAACTATGGCCAATAACAAATAAGGCAAAGCTGAAAACCGAGTTGATGTCCCTATACCAGCACAGTGAACTCAGCAAAGACAACACCGCACTTTCTTTATTGAAGTCCATTAATGAAAACAACCTTCAAGAGGCCTTATCTGAAACCGTGACACTTCTCCAAATCATCATCACAACACCAATGACAAGTATTGAATCTGAGAGAAACTTCTCCCCTCTAAAAAGGATAAAAACATTTACATGGAATACAATGGGACAGCAAAGACGAATGCCCTGGCAATGCTGTCCATTGAAAATGAACTTATCCAGGGACTGTTTGACTTTAACAGCAAGGTCATAGAGAAGTTTGCACACATGAAGAACCGCCGGGCTTCCTTCCTCTTCAAGAAATGAACCTCACTGGTGAGTCTAATATATTGTTATGCTTAATTATCAACAATATATGATGTTTTTTCTATCAGGTTCCTAATGTATCTTTAAAATACACATTACTTTGTTGCCGCTGGGTTTATTGTTTAATTTAATTAATCAAATCTTCCAAATGATGCAGGTGATGCGTTCAGTTTCCGTCAGCACAATGGACAGCAACATTGTTTGTTGTGTGTGCTGTCAGTGTTCATACGACCATTTCATATGGTTCTCATTGAACAGTCTGCCTGCAGTTGTTAGTTAGTAAAAAACGTGGATTCTTAAACACTTTGGTACTGTTGATAGAATAAATTATGTCGTCACATCTTCATTATTGTGTGATTACGCACTTGTGCACAGCAAGTTGTATTTGTATTGAGGGTAAGGTTCAGTGTTATATGTTCATGTTTGGATTATATTATCAGATTTTCTGGTATGAAGAGCGTGGGCCCCACAAGAATTTCCATACCAAAATCTCCACTGGCCCCACCACATGGCACGATGCAACAACAAGGCAAGGGCCTATCCCCTCCCAAGGCCATGTTCCACCCCTACCCCAGATGAAAACCTAAACCCACCCCAACTTTCAAACAACTCCCAGAACACATAAAATATCAGACATCCAGGTTGACTTCGCCCCATCCCCTCCCACAGACCCCTAATGGCGCCCAGAGACATTAATCTGATGTGAAGGCAAAGGCTGTCGCCAGACTTATGTAATCCAACAAAAGGTCCCTATACTGGTTAATACTAAGAACATTTTTATTTTTCCAATTCAGGAGGATAGTTTTCTTAGCGATGCATAAGGCAGTGAAAACCATGAGAACTTCATTTCTTGGTGACATCATCTAAGCTGCCCAACAAGCAAACTGAGAGGAAGGCTGAAATATTACATCTCAGACACTGTGAAAAGTCTTGACATCTCTGGCACCAGAACCTCTGAACAGGTGTACATAACCATAGTGCATGGATGTAATCTTAGCGTATATTGCCTGTGGACTGTAAGCATGTACACTGCTCAAAAAAATAAAGGGAACACTTAAACAACACAATATAACTCCAAGTAAAACAAACTTGTGTGAAATCACACTGTCCACTTAGGAAGCAACACTGATTGACAATCAAGTTCACAGCTGTTGTACAAATGGAAAAGACAACAGGAGGAAATCTTTGGTGATTAGCAAGACACACTCAATAAAAGAATGGTTCTGCAGGTGGGGACCACAGACCACTTCTCAGTGCCGATGCTTTCTGGCTGATGTTTTGGTCACTTTTGAATGTTGGTGGTGCTTTCACACTCGTGGTAGCATGAGACGGA
>JAHUTJ010051651.1:0-12734 GCA_036250325.1 Characodon lateralis
ACTTGTATATGTCATTCCCAAGACGAATTGACGCTGTATTGGCCGCAAAAGGAGGCCCTACACCATACTAATAAATTATTGTGGTCTAAAACCACGTGTTTCAGTTTCATTGTCCAACCCCTGTATATGATATTGTCCAGAGCAAGATGAGAGAAACCAGACCTAAAAATGCACATCACCTGAAGGCCACTATCAAAGCAACCTGGGCTTTCATTACACCTCAGCAGAACCACAGGCTGATTGCCTCCTTGCCAGACTGCATTGATACAGTTTTTCATACAAAAGGAGCCCAACCAAGTATTGAGAGCAGAGAAATGAAGATACGTTTCAGAAGCCTGACCTTTTTATTAAAATGTCCGTTTTTATTGATCTTATGTAATAGTCAAATTTTTTGAGACACCAAATTGTGGCTTTTCATTATCTGTGAGCCATAATCATCAGAATTACAAAAGGTAATTGCTTAAAATATTTCATTCTATGTGTGATGAATCTATATAATATATGTTTCACTTTCTAAAATGAGTGCCAAAAAATTTAGAACTTTTTCATGGTCTTTTAAGATGTACCTGCACTTGCATGTTTGTGTCACATTTTAGCGAATGCATAGTAGAGAGGTTCACTTAAGTCAAAACGCCTGCCATTTATACCATACCATCTAAACAAATAACCCTCTACTGAAAATCTTGTCTTTCTCTCTGCTAAAAAGGACATTTGTTTTTTTGAAGTGTTGATAGAAGCATCTTACCTGCTGTAGATACATCTGTCAGTGTATTTACTTACTGAAACAAAGATTATCTTTTAGCTGTAATTAGAGCAGGACTCAGACAAAAGGGTGTTTAAAATTAAGTCACAAAAAGCACCCACTGGCCATTTTAGAAGACAAAAGGTAAGCATAACCATGGACATATATACAGGATTTTCAGAAAAATCCAGTATTAAAAACTGTTAGTAAGGCAAGATGGGGTGGTTCTTTAAGAAAATTAGAAGGTAGGTAGCCGGATTTATCAGGTAAACGGACTACCTGAAACAATAAATGGCTTAAAGTGCCTGTGACAGGCTTTTCCCACAAATGTAGAAATTGAAAGAAAACTTTAAAACAGTAATTGACATGATGATGCTAGGATTAAAGATGTGAAAAAAGACAATCGTGACACAAAACAAGCATATTTCAATGTTAAATTTTGCAAGTACTAAGTCACCCGGACATCAGGGTGGAAGTCTACGGTCATTCATTGTGTGAGCATCAATGATAAACTGTTCAGGTAGAAGCCAAGTTGCGTTAAAAACAGCATTAATATGGGGAAACAGTGGATTGCTGGTGGTTGCAGCAATACTACGACAGCAGCCGTTAGTCTGCACTACTTTCCTGAAGCAAAGAGGATCAGAGCTGCCTGGATCAGAGCCGGAAAACTGACGAGGGAAATATGGGTTGGTCCCACCAAGCACAGCCAGTTTTGAGCGGAGGACTTCTTGGCAAACTGCTTCAAAAAAGAAACCTCTGAATTTACTAGAGAATTTATGTCAGAGGTTGGTATATCTTACAGACAAAGGAGAATGCTGAAGCAGAGTCTGTAGCCATGCTGTTCAGAGCATCTGATGGAAAAAGAACGCCAAATATAAGGTTGTTGCTGCTGTTGCTAAACGGATCAAAGCTCAGCAGGTAAGAACACTTCCTTGTTGCAAAGGTACATTTAGATATCTGCAGTTATTGTTAATAATAAAAAATCTGAAATTATTATTTTTATTAATAATAATCTGAAATTATTATTATTATTAAAATAAGATAAATTACAGGTGCATATAATATATTTAAATTTAGGTTTCTCTAAACATTCTAATATAAAGTAAAAAAAAAAAAAAAGACCCACCAGGTAGTGTCTTCAGATCTTGAATCATCCCTTATGTCTGCTGGTACAGCTCCATGCTGCTCCCTTAGCCTCCGGTTGTTTCACTCAGTACCATATTTACTGTAACCCTGGATTTACACTGTATCTGCTCTGGTCAGGTCCGGTCCGATACACTGTGTAGCCCAGAGGAGCTCCAAGAACCATATCCAGATCATGCAATAAAAGCCAGCAATAAACGTGGTAGCAAGCCCAAAACAACTCATTCTGTGGAAGTTAAACCAGTTAAACTGCATTATTTTTTGTTTTATGCATCCAGATATTTTCATGTGTTTTGTTGCTTGAGTTAATATATTGCTTAATTTTGGTGCATTTAATGTTCAATTGCTTTGTTTATAATACCTTAATTAACCCAGTAACTGATCAAAATGTAACAACTGCTAATACATGTATAAATATATGTGTGTATTTATTAATATAGCGAAATCTAGTCCGTCTTTCTGTTCTTTGTTCCCTTATTCCGCAAATCTTGACAGAAGGAACCAGCCTGATGGACCAAGCGAGAAAGCAGCAGGGGTATGAGTCAGGGCAAGAGTTGTTTGGGCGAATCTCACATTTTCTGACTGCCAGCAGTTCTCCCTGGCAACGTCTCGAGAGGGTGAACCAGCTCTTGGACTGGCTGGAGGAGTGGGGGAACGTCTTCCCCCGGAGTCCACTGTTGTGTGTCTGCTAAGACAGGAGTGGCAGAGGGCCGTAGAGGTGATCGAGACCTGTTCGACCTGATTCCAGGTCAATCAGACGGATGATGGCGAACTTAACGAGCGAGGTGCTTCTTCCAATGAATTAGATGAAATCCTTATTTAGCTATCTGTACGCAAGAAGGAATGTGGCGGAGAAAATTCAGGTTAAGGAGCTGGGACTCGACAAGCCCAACATTATCATCAACCACCAGACCAAGAAGAAAATTAAATAAGAGTTTTTGCAAAAGTTGGTTGATAAAAGATGGTGCAATTGAGCTTGAATTGCGCTGGCATGATGAAAGGGATGCTGTTCAATTGTATTCGTCATCTCAATGTTGATTCCATTTCATATATTGGAGTAGGTAAAGAAATGTAGTGTTACATCAGCCCCACCAAGAATATATTTCATCAGCCACCAATGAGTAGGTGTCTCACTTTTTATTATTTGGTAGTACATCATAGTTGAACATTGAACTGTTAAAGCTGTGTAAAATTCTTGCTAATATTCTGCCCTAGAATCCGGTTATATGTGCCCATTTCTTTATTTTGGGCACCTGCCCTTTTAGTGGTCTCCACAAGGCCCTGACCAGAAGTATCCTTCTGCTGGTGCCATTCTAAAGGCCCAGCAATCGTCAGACCCTTACAACTGTTACAATGAATTTTGCAATATTGAAAATCGAGAGGAGGTTGTTGCATCTCCGTGTTTACCAGCAGGGGCCATTTCCAAAACGGCCAATGTGGTCAGCTGCCCAAGGCCGCATTTCGTCATAGGCGACACGGGCACCCATCCGCTGGAGTGCCAATTACACACATGGACGACAAGAAAAGGTCAAAGCCATCAGGTTTCCAGTTTAGGAAAAGTAGAAAAGAAGAAGAAGAAAAACAAGGAAAAGATAAAGGTATGCAGCTGTGTCATCTCTTGGAGCACGACAGTTGTTATGTAGGCCAGTGGTTCCCAGCTCTGGCCCTCAGGGTCCCCTGTCCTGTATGTTTTAGATAGTTGTCTGCTTTAACACACCTGATTCAGATGATTGTAGTTCAGCAGTCGCCTGTTAATCAGCCATCACTTGAAACCAGGTGTGCTGAAGCAGGTAAACACCTAAAACATGCAGGACAGAGGGCTAGACTGCTCCTCAAGGCCCCCTGTCCTGCATGTTTTAGGTGTTTCCCTGCGTTGGGAAGCACTGATGTAGGCTATAGTCTGTTGAAAGATCAGCCTAATACTAATTAGTAATGCTGCCTACGTTTACCTGCTTAGGATGACATATTTGGTTTTCAGCAGACAATATTGCCGTTTTGAAGATTTAAATGCTTCTCAAATTAAACTACTACATGGGAAACTAATATTAGGCTTAGAATGTAACAGCCATCCGTCTGGCTCTGGAACTCCCACGGCATCTTAGCCCTAGCATCGTTCTTGGTGGTTTTAGCCTCTTCAACTGGGTGACCTCTAGCCCATAATCAGCCAAATGTTCCTATATTGTATACCTGAAATTCCATGTATGTTTTGCCTGCCACCATCTTGCACCCTGCAGTTATGTGTTGGACTTTTTCAGGGGCATCTTATCTTTCCATAATGTTTCCTCCTGGTCCTTCTCTTGAGTTTCTACAGTCTTAAAAATTAATTTAGTAGATCATATTTGGGGCCCATCTTCATGATGTATTCCAGGATCCTTGGTGTTTTATCCTAAATGGTGGTTCTGATGCGCACTAGACCTCAGCCTCCCTCCTTTCTCTTGACAGGTCTATTTTCTGAATAACACATTTATCTTGTTTAGCGCAGGACATAGTCCATATTTAAAGTTTTGGGTCTTTATGTGATTTAGTTCGACATTCCTGCCTAACCTCTCAGAACAAGTAATCTAAACAGCTTTGATAGTTGCCCAGGAATGTAGGAAGAGTACCTACAGTATTTGTTCAGAATCCATTAAATCTGAGACTCTCTTTGTTCCAGTCTGCTTGGTTGGGCTCTGTTTTGACAACATTTGGTCTGAACCCCTATGCTTTGGTGCTGTTTGGTCATAGCCCTTTTGGTCTCAGTGTATTTGTTCTGAGTCCGTTTGATCTTAGCCTGTTTGGGCTGAACCTGTTTGGTCAATTCCCGTTTGGTTTTGTTAGAACTTTTATTTTTGCTATGGTTATTTAGGCTGTGGTTATTTATGAGGTTATTTGGTCTGATGTCCACTGGAATACTCCAATCAGGTACTTAAGATTGGATTGGAAAACATCCTTGAATTTTTGCTTGGAGTTGATTTTTTTCTATGAAAATGTTTGATCAAGCTTCCTTTGACATCACAAGGAACTTTGAACATGTTTGGATTTATATGACCAAATATCTCTTTTCTCTGGTATTGCAAATGTTCTGACTCACATAGAAATAGAAACAAACACAAATATACGCAAACAATTCTACTAATATATAAGTTTTAATAATTAGTTTTTTATGTTTTATTTTTCAGCACTAAATCCTAAACTGAATGGTGACAGGTAACACAGATTTAACTTGTTTTGAGGAGCATTAAAATCAAACAGTTAAAGGACAATTGTTCGATTTATGTCTTTTTCAACACATGTTTTTTCTAATAAGGTTTTTATTTTTTGTTCTGCAGATCAATGCTCATAAGAGTTTCTGCTGGTTCTGGGTGACTGACCTGACTGACAGGCCATGTGTTATGTGGGGATGGGTTTCAGCCTGGCCTGTACCAGAGATGCAGAATATGTGATTCAAAATTAATTCCTGTGTTCAACTCCAAACACATCAGAGAAGAAAATAACTCATCCGCCATGCAGCTTTCAGACCTAATCCTCCAGTCACATGAAGCGTGGCTTTCTATGCTGCAGGCTTCTACTTTGTAAAAGTAGTTCTCAACTTTGTGCATTTTCAGTAGGCTTTTCATTTTTTTATAAAGCTCATGTATTTATTAAAAGCATAGTTTTTTTTACAAGCTCTGTATTTCCTCTGAAAGCTTGAGCTGTGGAAAGGAGCCATCCTTTTAACACTTCTCTGTATGAGGGTGGTATCTAATGTACAGTATGTATTATTTAATGACTGCCAAAGTCAATTTCAATCTTGCTGAATAACTTTCTGGAAAGCATAATTAAATGAAAACTGTAGTGTAAGGACTTAATTTTGTTCCTAGAAAATTCATTTCAGTCTTTTTAAACCAGACCGTGTAAGACTTTTAAGACAAATAAACTTAGCAAAGCTTCGAGGACTCTATCTTTACAATCTTGGCTAGTTTTGGCAATTTTGGCAATTTTCTTACACACAGGCCATTCTTATTTATGTGACAACAATTGATGCTGTCAATGCCCCAGGTGTTTTGTAAGAAATACACACAGCACAAGAAGTGGAAATCACTGGATTTCTTATAATATTATACAAATATCAACATATGGCTTACTACCAATTTTAAGTAGCGTCTGCCTGCATTTATGCTGTCTGTCTGCATTTAAAGGCTGCATTATAAATGCACTGAGCAAAAGCTGCTTGGATTTATATTAAAATGTTTTTTACATTGGTATGGGTGGTGGCCGAAGGTGGAGACCTCAGCGATCTGATCCTCAGCTGCCTGTATGTTGGGGTTCACCCCGGTGAACAAGAGGGTAGCTTCCCTTCAGCTACAGGTGTAGGGACGGGTTCTGACTGTTGCTTATGCGCCAAATGGCAGTTCAGACAACCCACCCTTTTTGGAGTCCTTGGAGGGGGTGTTGGAGAGCGCCCTTCTGGGGCACTCCCTTGTTCTGCTGGGGGACCTCAACGCTCACGTTGGCAATGACAGTGAGACCTGGAGGGTGTGGTTGGGAGGAATGGCCCTCCCGTTCTGAACCTGAGTGGTGTTTTGTTATTGGACCTCTGTGCTTGTCATGGATTGTCCATAACTAACCCCATGTTCAAGCATAAGTGTATCCAAATGTGCTTACCAGCACACCTTAGGCCGTAGTTCGATGATCGACTTTGTTGTGTCATCTGATCTGCGGCCGGTGGGCAGAGTACTTCGAAGACCTCCTTAATCCCATCGGCACGTCTTCCTCTAACGCAAGCGGAGCCTGGGGATCTTGGAGCAGACTCTCCAATCTCTGGTGCTGAGATCACCAAGGTGATTAAAACCTCCTCAGTGGTAATGCCCCGGGGGGATGAGATTCGCCCAGAGTACCTTAAGGCTCTGGATGTGGTAGGGTTGTGTTGGTTGACGCAACTCTGCAGCATCACGTGGACATCGGGGGCAGTTCCACTGGATTGACAGACCAGGGTGGTGGTCCCCCTATTCAAAAAGAGCGACCGTAGAGTGTGTTCCAACTATAGGGGAGTCACACTCCCTGGTAAGGTCTATTCGGGGGGTTTGGAGAGGAGGGTCTGTCGAATAGTCGAACCTAGGATTCAGGAAGAGCAGTGTGGTTTTCATCCTGGCCGTGGAACACTGGACCCTCAGCAGGGTCCTGGAGGGTTCATGGGAGTTCGCCCAACCAGTCTACATGTGCTTTGTGGACTTGGAGAAGGCGTTCAACCGTGTCCCTCGGGGAATCGTGTGGGGGGTACTCCGGGAGTATGGGGTACCAGGCCCTTTGATACGGGCTGTTAGGTCCCTGTACGACCGGTGTCAGTGCTTGGTCTGCATTGCCGGCAGTAAGTTGGACTTGTTTCCGGTGAGGGTTGGACTCTGCCAAGGTTGTAATTTGTCACTAATTCTCTTCATAACTTTTATTGATAGAATTTCTAGGTGCACCCAAGGTGTTGAGGGGATCCGTTTTGGTGGTTGTAGGATTGCGTCTCTGCTTTTTGCAGATGATGTGGGCCTATTGGCTCATCAACTCGTGATCTACAGCTCTCACTGGAGCAGTTTGCAGCCGAGTGTGAAGCAGCCAGGATGAGAATCACTGCCTCCAAGTCCGAGGCCATGGTGTTGAGCCGGAAAAGGGTAGAGTGCCTTCTCCGGGTCGGGGGGGAGGTCCTGCCTCAAGTGGAGGAGTTCAAGTATCTTGGGGTCTTGTTCACGAATGAGGGAAAAATGGAGCGGGAGATCGATAGACGGATTGGTGCTGCGTGAGCAGTGATGCGGGTGCTGTAGTGGTATGTCGTGGTCAAGAGAGAGCTGAGTCAAAAAGCGAAGCTCTCGATTTACCGATCGATCTACGTTCCTACCCTCATCTATGGTCATGAGCTTTGGGTCATGACTAAAAGAGAAGAGGAGAGGAGAGGAGAGGAGAGGAGAGGAGAGGAGAGAAGAGAAGAGAAGAGAAGAGAAGAGAAGAGAAGAGAAGAGAAGAGAAGAGAAGAGAAGAGAAGAGAAGAGAAGAGAAGAGAAGAGAAGAGAGAAAGCATATAATAGCAGGGTGAAATATGCAGACAAAGCACACATGGAACCCCATAACCAAGTAAAAGGGAGACACCACCAAGACTGGTAAAAGATGAAGGGGCTAATATTCTTTTAGAAACTCTAGATCCACAGACAAACAAGAAACTGGTAACCCACAAGACATTGTGGTAGTTGCCAAAGTAGATATAAGAGCAGCAGTGATAGATTTAGCAATCCCAAGTAACTGGAAGAAGAATGATTACTAATTGCTCAAAATATACTGGATTTCAGTCCATGGAATGGCTAAAATACTGCATGGAACCATCAGTCTCCCAGACCTCTGGTTAAGGAACCAAACTGGAAACCACCGAAGTGGAAATGGTGAGCAAAGGTAAAGTGTTATTTGTATTCCTTTAATACTAATATAAAGGTCCCCAATGAAGACCCAATCTCCAAATGTTAACTTGTCAGCAGCAGGATTGTGCACAAAATGGATATTACCACAGACACATGCAAACACCATGGGCGGGACGGGCTGGGCACAGAAGGCATTGCGATCTACTCCTCCCTTGTGCCTTTGCTGGTTCGACAGGGACTAGAGGTGTGAAGATGGCCTGTGGGCCACGGGGGACAAGCTTGGCTCTGGAGGGCATTCCTCCTTCTTGACCTCCCTGGGGTTAGCTCATCATGTGGGGTGGTAATGTGCCTTCTCTCCCTTGGTCCTTCTGAGTTACAGCTACAGCTGCTGGTTGGTGCCTGCCCAGTGTGTTGGGGTCTCTGGGGGACCCTCTCCTGCTTGTTATTGAGCAGTCTTGCTGCCGGGGGTTGTGCAGGCGACCTGGGGGACTGGGCCCTGGGCTTGGTCTGCACAGTGGGGGATGGTGACATGGCTGTTTAGAGGGTGTTTGGTGCATGACATCTCACCCTGTGCCTCTTTGGCCTGGGTCCTGCTGTTTCACTGATGACATACATCTATGTGGGGTGTATGGCTGCCCTGGGGTGATGCCTTCTGTCTGTCTGCCTGGGGATGCTACAATCTTCCGTAGCTGTGTCCACCTGTCCTTTGCTGCTCTTGGGTGCTGAATGTTGCAGGCTTTCTACCATTCTCACAACTCTAACAACTGTGCACCTCCAGGTAGCAACCTTGCTCACCCCTCAACACAAATACATTTACTTCTACACATACAAAAAAGGTGCATTTCAATGCACCTTTTTACATATTGTTTTTTAGCTTACATATAAAAGTAAGATCATCATGACTTACCTTTTGTCTAAATGGTAACTCTTTAAAGACACTCAGATATTAATAATAATAATAAGACATTTTATTTATAGGCGCCTTTCAAGGCCCTCAAGGTCACCTTACATAACATAGACACAATTTAAATAAATAAATAAATAAAATAAGTACAAAATGGGGTTAAATAAAACAGTGAATAATTACAATCACAATGCATAAGCAGATACGTTTTGAGTTTAGATTTGAAGTGTGGCAATGAGTGTGTTGCAGAGATCAGGTGGAAGTGAGTTCCAGAGCTGGGGAGCAGAGCGGGTGAATGCTCTGCTCCCCATAGTAACAAGACGGGCAGGGGGAACAGTGAGATAGATCGAGGAGAAGGACCTGAGGGTACGGACAGGTACAATAATGTGAAGACGGTTTGAAAGATATAAAGGAGCGAGGTTGTGAATAGCTTTAAAGGTAAGAAGGAGTATTTTGTAGTTGATATGATATGAAATAGGAAGCCAATGAAGCTGTTGTAGAACAGGTGTGATGTGATGGATTGAAGGAGTCCGTGTAATGATACGAGCTGCTGAGTTTTGAACCAATTGTAGTTTATGAAGGGTTTTCTGTGGTAGACCAAAAAGAAGAGAATTACAATAATCTAAACGAGAGGTGACCAGACTGTGAACCAAGGCACCAGTGGAATGAGGAGTGAGAAAAGGACAGAGATGCTGAATATTACGAAGATGGAAGTAGGCTGATCGAGTAATATTATTGACATGGGAAGTGAAGGAAAGGCTGCTATCAAGGATGACACCGAGACTCTTAACTTGAGGAGAAGGAAAGATGAATGAGTTATCAATTGAAATTGAAAAATTATGGTGGTTGTTTAGTATTGATTTAGTGCCAAGAAGTTCTGTTTTATTGCAACTTAATTTCAGAAGGTTTTGGGTAAACCAATGTTTTATTTCAATGAGACAATTAGTGAGGGACGAGGGTGGAAGTGTAGAATTAGGTTTAGTTGAAAGGTAAAGCTGGGTGTCATCCGCATAACAGTAAAATTGAATATTATATTTACAAAAAAATATAACCAAGGGGGAGAAGGTAAAAGATAAACAACAGGGGCCCCAGGACAGAGCCCTGGGGAACACTTGAGGTAACGGAAACATAATGAGATGTGAATGATTTTAACTGGACAAACTGAGTGCGGCCTGAAAGGTAAGAATGAAACCAATTGAGAGGTGTATTTACAGTGCCAAACAAGGAAAGTCTGTCCAAAAGGATGTTATGAGAAATGGTATCAAACGCTGCATTCAGATCAAGCAGAAGAAGTATGGATAATAAACCAGAATCAGCAGCAAGAAGGAGGTCATTAGTGATTTTAAGGAGTGCTGTTTCAGTACTGTGAAGCGGACGAAAACCAGATTGGAATTGTTCATACAAATTATTGCAAGACAGATGAGCATGAAGTTGAGCAGAAACTATTTTTTCAAGAATTTTGTAAATGAATGGAAGATTTGAGATGGGGCGAAAATTATTGAGATTATTGGAATCTAAGCCAGGTTTCTTTAGTATTGGGGTTACAGCAGCTGTTTTGAGGGCAGAAGGAACAACACCAGTGGTAAGAGAAGAATGTATAAGAAGTAATGTCTGTAATCAAAGGGGATAGAGAGGGAAGGGTAGCTTTAACAAGAATTGTTGGAAGAGGATCTAATTGGCAGGTTGAAGATTTTGATTTTTGAATTAATTTGGAGATGTCATTAATCGAATAATAAATTAGTAGAGGCAGTTGAAACTGAAACTGATGACATTAGAGCCGCAGAGGGTAACAGTTGTTGATGAATATGTGATATTAGGAGTTGCTACAATGTTTACCTTCCATTTGGGATTAATTAAAGTATTAGTAAACTGAACTGAACAGAACTGTATTATAATAAAACATTTTAACAAAATATATAAATATATACATATATATCTTTTGACTCTTCAGTCATCCCTCATATATTGTAACAACGTTTCTTCCTTGTCACCTTTGCCCCTGATCTTTGAAATTTAGTTAAAATGTTTATCACTGTTATTAAATGATAAATTCATGGTATATATGGTATTTATAGTATGTGTGTTTGTTGATTTATTGGTTTAATATTATTATTTGTATTATTGTTTTTATTTTAATTCCAACTTGTTGTTTTGGGTGGGTGTCATTTTTTCTTTCATTTGCGAAGTTCCTTGCGCTGCTATGTTGTTAGAAAAGTGCTGTAAAAGTAAAGATTCACTGATTGATTGATTGGTTGATTATAAGTGGCTTGACATGCAATGTATATTTAAACCTATCCACCATCTGCAGTGTTTTGGTGGCATCTCCTTCATCATTTTCTGGCATTTAGACTCACCGCCTTATCTTAATGACTAACTGCGCATCTGAAAACTGTAGAGAAAAAATAGCTGTCTCACTTAGCAGAAAACAGTACCAGTGAACCATCTAAAATGATCCTTTTAAAAGTGTTGGTAACAGCCTGATCTGTTTATATTAACATGGTTGTGTTAGATTAAAAAACAATTTTTGGTATATTTCTACCCTGCTACAAAATGATCAGCTACCTTTGTTTCAGTGATGCCATATAATCAACACAGGTGAAGCTGTCGACTGAAATCCCTCCATCTGCTTAATTAGCTGACTCAAAGCTAAAAAGATAACTTTTTATCAATGATCATTATAAACTGAATCTGACTGAACTATAACATAACTAGGATTTCAGAGCATGTCACTATACAGCCATGCCAATATCCAGAACTACATTTACTGGAGGGAACCCTGGCACTCCAAAGCAAGTTTCTGAACAGCAGAACCTTTTAGCTGGGATATCTAGAAAACACAGATTTAGACATGAGCACTACAATGGGTTACTAAAGTAGAGATAGATTTGCTTTGGATAAGATGAATGAGAAAGTGTGACATCATTTTGGCACAGTCTCAGGAATCAAATGTGGTGGGGGCAGTTTTTCTCATTAGTAAAGATCCTTGAGTTGTTATGTTGTGAGTAAGGTGCTGATTGAGGAAAGATTGATTGATTGATTGATTGATTCTATTCAAACTAAGCTATAAAACTCTAAAATTAATCTGGAAACATAGGGCAAGTTAGTGAAGGGACACCAAGACTTCTATGTTCATGCTTTCATTTAATCTAATGAGGCTCCTCTTGTACAAAGCAGTGAAGATCACAATGCAGCACATCACTTCACTAAATGTCCAGGAAGCTTCTATGTATGCTGACATGTAACCTGTGTGAGACTTGACATGACTCACTGCCTGATATTTCCATGTGTGGGCTACAACTGTGAATAATCATGACTAACTTTAATGACCTTTCTGCTCCAGCCAACGCCATGTACCATATGGCTTAAGTGTGACATCATCAGCTACCCACCAACACCTGATATAAGCAAGCAGTCTGCCATTGCTATCCTTGGAGCATTGTCACCAAGAAACTGCTTGTCTTTCAGGCACTCACCTGAATCATTAACGGTGTCCTCTGTGTGTGTGTGTGTGTGTGTGTGTGTGTGTGTGTGTGTGTGTGTGTGTGTGTGTTCCTGTCTTGGCATCACAGTGAGAACCATTTTCCCGATTTCA
>JAHUTJ010051652.1:0-12730 GCA_036250325.1 Characodon lateralis
TGACTGTGGAGGCCAGGTCATCTGGCGCAGCACCCCATCACTCTCCTTCTTGGTCAAATAGCCCTTACACAGCCTGGAGGTGTGTTTGGGGTCATTGTCCTGTTGAAAAGTAAATGATGGTCCAACTAAACGCAAACTGGATGGAATAGCATGCTGCTGCAAGATGCTGTGGTAGCAAGATGCTGTGGAAGGCATACTGAACCAGTATGCCTTCAATTTTGAATAAATCCCCAACAGTATCACCAGCAAAGCATCACCACACCATCACACCTCCTCCTCCATGCTATATATATATATATATATATATATATATATATATATAAAAATCAATTTGAACTATCCGCGTGGGTCATAGATCTACCCATATCGCTCAACCTTTGATCTTATACAGTGTTTACAATTAGTTCAAACATTTGTCGTGGATATGATTTTTCAGTTTTTATTAAATGTGATGCTGATTATTCAACTGTCATATTATAAGTCTTATATCTTTAGTTTATATATTATGTTGCTGCATCTAATTTTAATTAGATTTGTCAGAACCTGTGTGCAGAAGACAAACATAGTATTAAATGTCTAATTAAATGTGCTTTTTCTGTATCTTTGATGAGGTCTAAAATTCTCACCATCTCAAAACAATAATGCCAAAACAGAATGCTAAATAACACCTCATATTTTAATTATCTAGTAAAATCATCATGAAAACAACTAAAACTGAGCATGTCAAAGTATATAGTGAAATAAGTGCAATTTGTAAATGTAACCGATTCTTGCTGCACTCCAAAGTCTCAAAGAAGACCAATTAACCCCTCGACTCTGCGTTGTGTAATTTTTTATGAAGGAAGACAAGGAGTTTCTGGTCGATCAGACATTTTATTTCCTGCGTGAGAACATAACGGGTTCGCATCAGTGCAATCGGCTTCAGCTTCGTACAGCACACTACAACAGAGCTTCATGTTAGCATTTAGCTTTAGCATGCAGAGTGTCTTTCTATATTAAACAAACTGAAAAGTGGAAAAACTGGTGTCAAGTACACATCCAGTATGCATCCACCACACTCAATGTGTATAAATTCATAAAGACATGTTTTATGGATTGCTAATGTTTTTCTATGCTCTGTGCTGAAAAATGCAACTCACCTCTGGTGCAGCTTTCACAGACTGGCACCGAATACCATAGCCAGCAGCATATAACCAGCCACACCGAGAGGGGACGCTATTTCCCCATTGCACTCATACATAAAGCAAGTGGAATTGTACAACTTAACTGCTGTTACATTCCCCCCTGCTGAATTCTACTTGCACCCACAAAATACAAAAAACAAACCAGGTACACCACAGCAACCCGGAAAAGAACAGAGAACAAAAACACAAACAAAGACAGTTTCTAATAGCTCATACACAGCTAGTAAAATGTGATAAATCAGCTCAGCAATCCCAGACAGTGACGGTTACAAAAAAAAAATTCCAGTCAGAGGACTATTCTTAAAAGAATCAGCATAAGAAGAAGTTGGCCAGAACCCTTCATCATGCATGAGGGAAGCAAAAAAAAAAAAAAAAAAGCCCATTACATATTTCATTGTATTGTAACCATATGTCATCCTGACACAGACAAATCAACACAAAAGCATCCCCACAGTTATGAAACCCCAATTCCCCTTTCAGACACAATAAAAGGAACTAGCACCCTACAGAACAGAAACGTTTTCTGTCTTCTGATGCATCATCTCAATCAATCTAGAAACAGGTTTAAGTAACCTTCCCACCCTTGATCTAGCATGAGACCGTCCCACCCCATCAACAAGTTTGATCTCTAGTGGGAGCGACGGTTTGAGGTGAGCCATAGACCTGAACCAAAGGCAAACATTCTGTGTCACGTTCAGCAGTGGATGGCACTTCCATAACAGCGCCTTCCAGTTGAGCATCCTCATTCATCAGCAACTCGTCAGACACCTCAGATGGTAAATCTGAAACCCAAACTTTTGTCCTGTACCCAACAGATGCCACAGACACGTCGCAGACAGCTTCTCCGTCACCATCAACCATCAGCGAGCCAGAGTCAGAAGACACACCCCCTTCATAATGAAAAGAGTCATCCCTGAGAGGGAGAAAGTTCACTGGCATAATCAGGTTGCGGTGCAAAACCTCCCACTGCCCTGTGGCAGCATTCTGCAGCTTAAATGTGTGACTCGTGTCATTCTTGTCAACAACTGTTAGTTTTCTTTTGCCACAGCCCTTTTTGTTGGCCAAAAGGACGCGGTCACCAACCTCCAGAGGGGATCCCCTAACTTTCCGGTTGTAGAGATCTGTGTGGCGTTGCAACTGTCTACATGCCGCCTCTTGTGCAATGTCCACAGCCTCCTTAAGGTCAGAACATATCGATCATAATCTGCGATGTCATGATGGTCAATGACCGAACCAAAGATTACATCAATTGGGAGTCTCGGCACCCTGCCAAACATTAACAGAAATGGCGCATAGCCAGTCGTCTCGTGGACGGTGCAGTTGAATGCAAACGTGAGTGCTTTCAGCGCATCAGGCCACCTCTGCTTAGCTCTTGGGGATTATGCACGAATCATATTGCCCAAAGTGTGGTTCATCCGCTCACAGGAACCATTCCCCATTGGGTGATATGGAGTTGTGTGGGAATTCTGGACACCAGCAACACTTAACAATTCTGAGATTAGCACACTCTCAAAATTTGCTCCCTGATTAGAGTGCAATCGTTTAGGAAAGCAAAAGTAGTTATGTCACAGTTGGTGCGCCACTGCTTTAGCAGACTGGTTGGGGCATAAAAAGGCATGCGCCATCTTTGTAAAGTGGTCAATGACCACAAGCACATCCACTGATTTGTTTGCAGAGTCCTCTGCTGACAAAAGTCTATGCAAACCAGTTCAAGGGGCTCTGATGTCCTGATGTTCTCCAATGGTACTCTAGCCTCCGGCTCAGGTGACTTGCTAATAACGCATCGTTTGCAGCACTGCACATACTCTGCCACCTGTTTAGCCATGCCAGGCCAGTGAAATCTTTGCCGGGCAAGATAAAGGGTTCTTCGTCGGCCTTGGTGACCCGCTTCATCGTGGACCCCCTTCAGAACAGTACAGCGCACGGCCGGTGGAACAACATACAGGTAGGTTTTAGCCTTTGTTACAGGATTCCTAGAGACTCTATACAGTACACCATTTTTCACAGTCAACTTGGTCCATGTTTTCAGAAGTCTCTTTGTATCAACCGTTTCATTAGCTCGTTCTCTCCTTGACGGTCTCTGGCCCCTTTCCACATAGAAGATCACCCTACACAATGCATCGTTAGACCGCTGCCACCTCCCTAATTCTTCTTGTGATAAGATTGCAGAATCAGATAGATCTGATGTGACCACAGTCTGGGAGAACTGAGGCAGGAGAAGAGCATGTGGCCACACCTTGGAGTCATGGTCTCTAAAAACTTGGAAAACAGCTCCCACCTCAGAAGATGTCATTCCCCCAGCCTGCACAACAGCTGTGCACTGAGAAATAATAGGCTGGCCATCGCCTGGGGTCTTTTCGGTTGAATGAACAGTCCATTTGAAGGCCTCCTGTACTCCACCCGTGACAACTGCTTCTGCCTCAGCCAGAAGATCATGATATGGCACTGTTATTAAGCGACGGGAGGTACTGGACTGCACAAAGGGTTCCCTACTCAGTGCATCGGCAACCACATTTTTAGGAACAGGAATGTATTTTATGCCAAACTGCAAGGTTGCTAGTTTTGCAATCCACCTCTGCTCACATGCATCCAATCTTGGCTTAGACAGTATGTAAGTCAGAGGGTTATTATCTGTCCATACTGTAAATGGATGACCCCTTAACCAATGATGAAACTTATCACACACCGCCCACTTCAACGCAAAGAACTCCAGCCTATGTGCAGGATACTTGGACTGTGTGTGACTGAGTGTCTTATTGGCAAAGGCGATGGGCCTGGATGTAGAAGCCCCAGCAGGAACCTGAGACAGCACTGCACCAAGGCCACTGCTGGAAGCATCAACAGATAGAAGGGCTCCTCAAAGTTTGGATGGGACAGGAGTACTCGATCCAACAACGCCTGCTTCAACTCACAGAAAGCTGTCCTGTATTCATCCGTCCAATCCTCCTCACGAAGCTTTGCACGTGCCAGCCGGCGCCTTTTTCTCAGACCCTGAGGACCTTTATCCCCAGATGTCAGCCGGAACAAAGGTCTTGCAATAGATGAGCAGTTCTGAATGAATTGTTGATAGAACATTACCATTCCCAGGAACGAGCAAACCTTCTGTTGGGATGGAACACTTAAACCTTCTTCCATGAGGTCTGATTCCGTAAGGGATGTAATGGATGCTATTTTGTCAGGGTCTGACCTTATCCCTTCAGCATTAACAGTGTGCCCCAGGAATTTCACGGACTGCCTCAGGAAGTGGCACTTCTTTGGCGCCAACTTGAGATTGTGAGCCTGCAGCCTCTGGAAAACCTTATGCAAGCGCTGCAGTGCCACTTCTTCTGCGGGGGCAAAAACCAGGACATCGTCAAGATAACACAGCACACTGAGGAAGTTCTGATCTCCGAAAATGCCCAACATCATCCTCATGAAGGTTGCCGGACTGTTGCATAATCCTTGTGGCATACAATTATATTCGTATAACCCAAATGGCGACGTAAATGCTGTGTACTTACAATCTTGCTCATGCACCTCCACATTATAATAACCTGAAGTCAGATCCATTGTAGAGAAAAATCCGTTCCCTCCTAAAGCAGCCAGTGCATCAGCTGGATGCGGAACTGGGTGGGCATCTTTGATAGTTCTAGCATTAAGGCAGCAAAAGTCATTACAAATTCGTAAATCACCAGTCTTTTTCCAAACTAAGACCAATGGTGATGCAAACTCACTGCAAGACTTCCAAATTATTTCATGTTCTTCCATTTCATTCAGAGCCTGTCTTAGTTTTTCATAATGAGTTGGTGGCACACGTCGGCATGGCAACCGGAACGGTTCGTCATCCAACACTCGAATCCGATGGAGACAGCCTTTAGCTTTGCCGCAATCTAGCTTGTCTTGTGAGAAGATGGACTCAAACTGGGCTATGAGGTTGACCAGATGCTCTTTGCTAGATGTTGACACTTCACATGAGTCGATATCAATATCAGACAGCCCCAGATTTTGCAGCACAGCATGCAAAGGGCTACTACCACCTGTCACTTGCTGCGAAGACGGATGATCTGGCAGGGCAGAGACATCAGTGACTAGACTCTGCTCATCATTGCACTATGCCGAGTCCGTTGGCAGTTGTATATTCTGCTGTAAGTAGCAGCCAGTGAGGTTGAAGTTCTCCACCCAAGCACAGGTAAACACATCAGCCAACTTCATGTTTCGTTTTAGAGTCGTTGGCTTATCAAAGGGGTTTAACACTTTTACAGGGAGCCACCCATCACTGGTCAGATATGCCACTGTTCTCCCAACCATAACTGATCTTGGCCTTGACCTTGCTGCTGTGGGTTCTATCACTACAATACTGCCCACCTCCTCACTATTTATTAGCTGCAGCCGGCCCCAAACCAGGTGCTCAGTCAAAGGCTCCAAGGTGATGGCTCTCTTTATCTTGACAGTTCCAATCTTATCACCAACACTCTCTGGAACCACCACTTCCGACATTAAGATCAACACATTTTTAGCAGACATATCCTCAGCATTCAAAGTCTTGCTGCATGTCTCCCCTAAATCTCCTTTTTCCTTCAGGTGATTAACCAAATACCTCATAAGGTTGCTGCCTACAATAAGGTCCTCAATTTGTCCTGCAACCACCAGCATAGGCACCATAACTTTGCAGCCATACATCTCCACTGCAACATCACACACACCTGTTGGAACTGTTCTTGAACCGCCACAACCGATCAGAACAACATCAGTGGGTTGCAAGGTGGACGTCTGCAATACTGCATGATGTAACAGCTGTGACATCAGATCGATGCTGAGGGTGCAGGCCATGGAACCACTATCAAGCATTGCTTTAACAGAGACTTTGCCACCCAGAGTCACATTTTCATAGAAGAGTTCGTCATGCTGTTTTAATCATTGGGTATTCTGAAGTACTGGTCGACGTCCTAGCTGTCGTTCCTCACAAACGGTATGGTATATAGACTCCAAATCATCAAAATCAGTCTCTTCAGGGGCAACTTCAGGCCGAACACTTGCCCCCTCCACATGTAGGCCAACTAGTTTCCCAGCTGCTGATTCACAACCCCTCGCTTTGGTAGGTAGAGCCCTGGGGCACCGAGCCCGTGTGTGGTCAGCAGCATAGCAGAGGAAGCACAGCTGATTGACTCTACAGTGGTAATAGGTAGAGTGTTCAGTGTCAGTGCAGATTGCACAAGGCATTACTTTTTGTGTTTGGTTCCGATGACCTCTGACATCATCTTTAACAGGTAGCTTTGCTTGTCGAAGCTGCCCCTCCAAAACTTTCTCTAACAGGGCTATCACATGATCAAGACGATCAGCAAGTGCTTGTGCATTAAGTCCAACAGAGGGTACTGAGGAAGAGGCTGGTGATGTGCTGTATATTTACTACTGGATGTCAGTTGTTGCATATAAGAACTCACTTCTTGTTGCTGAGAACTTAAGGCACTGGATGCACTAAGCTGAGGGCTGTACTTCTGATCTTTGCTATGTTCCAGCAACTTCTCATGCACGTCAGCAGCTGTCCACTGCTGCAGAGGCTTGCACTTGAAAATAAGAGACCGTTCTGAATCTGGACAGTGACGAATGAACATTGCAGTCAGTTCTTTTGTCAGGTATGCAAAGGACTTATTCTGTCTTTTGAGGCAGTCTTCTGTTAGGTCCATGGCTCTGTTCAACCGCAGCCAGTAATCGAAAGGGGTCTCACCTAAGTTAGGTAATGTTGCGTAAAAGTCAGCTAAAGGAATGTTTGGACAAAGAGTGTCACTAAAGTGTTGTTTTGGGATCTCAAAAATGGGCTGTGGGCACACCTTAAGGTTTAAGTATGGCTTACTATGTATGCCTACCCTGACTATCTCTCGTGCACTCCCCGACAATTTACTAAGCACTTCGTCAACTTGCTCAGCTACTGGTACCCCCTTTCTTTTCAAATAGGTCATCATCATTTCTTCCCATTCTTGAACACTGCATGTCTCACTCCCATCCCCTCTAAAACACACAGGCTCTTTAACATCAGATGTCACAATCACATTCAACAGTGAAGGTTCTGAGAGCACATTACTGGCAGACCCAACCCCACTGTTTCCCATTCCACAGCCTAAACGAGACTCAATACAAGATGCAATGCTATCCCCAATTGAAAACCCAATTTGCGTTGCTATCTCTGCATAAAGGCTTGTTGTAGTGGGTTTGGTGTCTGATTTGGGATGATGTAAATTATCACAGGCCCCATCAACAGATTCCTCATGTGACTCAACAAAGATGGCCCCAGGCGTGGATGAAATTGGAGCTATCAGCCCACCTGCCCTACCCCTGCCAACTGAACCTGCAGCGGGGAAAAACTAACCTTCCCACTCCCTTTGCCAAAACTGGGAAAATCTGCCATGATTGAGCAGCTCTTCTATTTGATTCTCCTTTGGAGTGCTACTACTGCCTCTGTTAAACAAGGTGGGGTTTCTTTTCCATTCCCCTTTTTTTTTTTTTTTTTTTTTAAAGTACAGAATCCCACCTCAATGTCCCAAGGGAAACAGCAAATGGCCCCCCCAAGGTTTCCCACACAGTCTACGTGGCGACTCCCACCACTGTCCAGCAAATAGACGGCCCCACCGCTGAACAATATCGCAGAAGCTCGGGTCACGGCACCAATGTAACCGATTCTTGCTGCACTCCAAAGTCTCAAAGAAGACCAATTAACCCCTCGACTCTGCGTTGTGTGATTTTTTCTGAAGGAAGACAAGGAGTTTCTGGTCGATCAGACATTTTATTTCCTGCGTGAGAACATAACGGGATCGTATCAGTGCAATCGGCTTCAGCTTCGTACAGCACACTACAACAGAGCTTCATGTTAGCATTTAGCTTTAGCATGCAGAGTGTCTTTCTATATTAAACAAACTGAAAAGTGGAAAAACTGGTGTCAAGTACACATCCAGTATGCACCCACCACACTCAATGTGTATAAATTCATAAAGACATGTTTTATGGATTGCTAATGTTTTTCTATGCTCTGTGCTGAAAAATGCAACACACCTCTGGTGCAGCTTTCACAGACTGGCACCAAATACCGTAGCCAGCAGCATATAACCAGCCACACCGAGAGGGGAGCGCTATTTCCCCATTGCACTCATACATAAAGCAAGTGGAATTGTACAACTTAACTACTGTTACATAAATGTAAGAAATAAAATATAGTTACAGGCATTGGTTAGAGTTAATTAAGAAAACTAAGGACACATCACATTGGACAACTTTAAAACAGGTATGGTAGACTAAAAAAAAGAGGAGTAGGAACATGGATGGGGGAGAAAAAGACTAAAGAAGATGGATTCAGAAAAAACAGCTGTGGAAGAATGAAGATTGTTCGAACAACACTAAGAAGGATCCTAGGTAAAGACTGAAATACAATGGAGGAGTGAGGGATGATGGGAGACAGCTAAGAGATGAACACCCAAAATGTGGAAAAGGAAAAAAGAGACAAGAAAAAAGGGAAATAAAGCTTACTACTTGTGGCAGACTCTGTGGAGGAGTTAATGGGGTTTTGCCACCTTCCATCGTCTCACTGCCTCTTGAACCATGAACCTTGCATGCAGAAAGATCATTAACTCCCTCCCTCTACGGGCCTCATCTTCTTTTTCTTCTTGTCAGTAAGAGCCTGGTCCCTGTCTGCCTGCTTTTTGTTTAAGTATGCTTTCCATATTTAATGTAACAACACATGCATATTTACAGCCTGAAGGACAAGTTGGGGATGGAACAACACAGTTCTGACAATCTAAAACATCGTGTTTCTACCTTAACTAAAAAGCTTTTGTTTTATAGTGTGACAAATATCCTAAGAATAAAGAAAGAACAAAAACATTTATTTTTTGCACGAATCTAACAGTGAATATTGTGTTAGCTGTCAAACAAGTACGGGAGACTTAGAAGTAAGTGCAAAATAAACATTAAGGAAAAGAGTAAACATGTCAATTCAACTAACACAATATGCTGATTTTAATGTTGCTGCTAAGACAGCAGTAAACAAATGTGGCAAACCTGTATATTTCTCAGTTGATTTGTTATTATTATACTGTTGCAAGAGCATGGTCTAAGATCATTTATTATTCTATTATTTATTATTATCATTTTATTTATGAAAATGTAGGCCTTAAGAACAATAGTAATTTCAGAAAAAAAAATCTATTACAATACAATTTGCAAACATGTGAGTACGCTTATTTTTCTGTTTTATATCAGCCTCCCATTACTTTTTAGAGTTGCAAAAAGACTGGTTGAATTTCTCTGGACCAGACAGAACAATTTTCCACTCCATTGTTCAAGCTTTTTCATTTATAGATGAATAAAAATATATGTAAAACTATGAGCATTCATATATGGCTCTGAGAGCCATAAACAAACCTTTCTGTAATTCTGTACTTAACCTTGGTGTATCATTATTTCTCAGTTTTTCGACAAATTACGGAAATATCATTGAAATGCTCAAACCAAAATTATTTTTAAAAATATCCTATACTACACCATTTTTGCTATTGATGGTCCTGATCCCAGTTTGGCCTAGTTGACTCTTGTGAAATATTATATTTATTATTACCCTTGGTCAAACTGATCTGTTGATGGTATGAACACATAACTCCAGTCTTTGAATCTCTTCATTGGCTTCCTGTCTGTCATTATTTTAAAATTGCATTGCTCACGTTTAAAGTTTTAAATGGTCTAGCCCTATCTTATCTACGTGGTCTCCTCATAATCCACACACCTTTGAGAGCACTCACCTTGATGCTCCGAGATCAAACCTAAATCGTAGAGGTGATCGAACATTCAATGTGGCTGCCCCAAGACTGTGGAATACCTTAACCTCTACATGTTTGCTCTGCTTAGAGCTTAGTCATTTAAGTTTCTTCAGAAAACTCATCTCTTTTCCCTGGCCTTTGACTGATCGAGAATTAGACGCTAAATAGTTCTTAGAAATCTTAACTCTTCTGCATTTATTTATTGTTATTACATTTTATTTTTTTCTATATGCCATTTTATGATTGTTGGCGTAATTGGGAAGCACTTTAGTCAGCCTTTGTTGTTTTCAAATTTGCTATATAAATAAATTTAACACTGACATAAAACATCCTCAGTGGATATGCTTTCTGGTGTGCATACACATGGTTTAATAAGTGTGATTGTTTTTGGGAGAACCTAATTTTTGGCTTTTGGGCATACGTATTCTGTTAGTATAGATCCTACGCAATGTTTTATAAATGAGACACCAGTACTCTTAAAATTTGTGATGCAACAACAAACAATGCTTAGTTAACAAAAAATTGATATACAGAAAATACAACTGCTACCATTGCAAAGCTCTGAAAACTCGTTGTTGGGTGAAACTTTTACAACCACTTCAATGTGACTTAGAATAAAATATCATTAAATTTCAATATGAAACAGAGCAAACTGTGAAGGCTGTTTTGCTGTGTTTGTATTTTGTGATATATTAATATTGCAATTAGGTTATAGCTAATGATAACACATAAATTACCAACTTTACTTATTTGTATTTGTGCTCCAATACATTATAATTGATTAGAAATCACATAAATATAATTTCCACCAGCCTGTATTTCCTTTGTCACTCAAAGAATTTACTATTATTTATCCTTTAATTGTTAATGGAATATATGTATAAGTACATACCTGACTGATTACACCTTTTAAGAATAAATCATAAAACAATTCAACAAATTAGAATAACCATTTCAATGAGGCTTTTTTGTCAGATTAAAAGTACCTTTCAAAAATAACCTTTAAGCAGGTGTTAAAACATATTTTTCATTAAGCCCATTTTTGCCTTTAAAATAGCTTTTTATTGGTCTGATGTGAAATTCTAATCTTAAATGTTGTGTGTTCATTAACTGTAAGTAGGAAATCTGAATTAATTGAAATAAAGGCTTCAAAACATCAGTTTGTGTGTAGTTAATCAAAATAATATTTCACTTAGTGACCTGGATTACAGAAATAAATGTACTTTTCAATAATATTCTAATTTATTGAATATAACTATACAGTTGAAACCAGATGTGTTTATATGTATGTACACTGTTAAATAAACAAAAGATTATATTTCTGTTTATTTTTGCATGTAGTAATTAGAAATAGGGCAATCCTAACTGACATAAAACAGCAAATGTTTAGTCACACGGTGAGGGGTAAAAGGTAATGTGGGTTTTTATACAGCGTATTTAAATATCTGGTTTTGGCTGCATTTCCAGATGCATTGGCAAAGGTAAAAGTACATCTCATGACTTTATTTGTTAATATCCAGACCACGCAAGCTTCTCCTGACACTTTTAATTTGAAATGATTAATGACTCGAATGAATCACAGAGTGATGGGGTAATGGCATAAAATGCAGACTGCAAGCTGCTGGGGATTAATAGATTAATGTGTCTATACAAGCAGAAACAATCCCAACAAAGAAAATGTCAAACTTTTCTTGTATGTTATGAACAACAGAGAACTCAGAGAAGGCAGGACGTGATGCAACAAGAACTGAAGATGCTACAATGTTTCGTTAGCAGCATTTTGAGAACGGTGGATGAGACTACATTCATAATAAATTTTTTTAAGGGAAGTTAATTTTCTATTGGCAGTTCTTCCTGCCATAAACACTTATGATTTTGTGGTATTGGTGGAAATTTATAGAGGCACAGGATCAAATTAAAATATTAAAATAAAAATATTTAGATAAATGGATAACCACATATCATTATGATGGTCGGTTAAACTCTAAAAAATTTGTTAATCTATAGGATGTAGATTATTGGTTAAAAGCAACTAAAAAGAGAGAGATGTGATGCAGGAGATAAGAATGGACGTTTTTGTGGAAAGCAGAAAAGGTCAGAGGGCTAAGTAATGATTTTTGATGGACTTGCAAAGTAGAACAGCAGGACAAAAGAAAGGGAGTAAACAGAGTAGGTGGAAAGTATTTGTTTTGTACCAAAGATCTGATGAGGTTTGACAGGATTGGATGGGCTGAAATGAGTCCCTTTGGTGAATAAATTCATCCCCACCACGTTTTTTTTCTGTGTAGCCTTATAAAATATTTTACTCTTTTTAACAGCAGAACAAACAGAGTGAGGGGATTAATCGATAGGCTTACAGTTAGATACAGACGCAGAGCTGACTACGCAGAAATAGCCTGAGTGAAACAAAAAGAGGAAAACGAGCAAGGAGCTTATCGACAGCAGTTAAAAAATGCACTACATGCTGGTTCCAGGGATGCAATTAATACCTGGGTAAGGAGACATGTTATAGGGTTCCCTACAGCAAATCTAGAAGACTATGTTAATCATGCCCTCCATGCAGAAAAAGTAATGAAGGATAAAAAAAAACTGAAAAAGTTAGCCAGCACCTTTTTTCAGCAAGAAGAAGAACAGATTTATTATCAGAACAACAGATGAAGAGGAGGATTTAGAGGCAGAGGACAAAATCACAGGGGTCAGAGAGGAGGAGTAGGCAGAGGAAACTACAGACAATACACCTCAGGGTGTTGGTGTTGTGGGAAAGAA
>JAHUTJ010051653.1:0-12723 GCA_036250325.1 Characodon lateralis
ATTCCACATGTGTTAATTCATAGTTTTGATGCCTTCAGTGTGAAGCTACAATATTCATAGTCATGAAAATAAAGACAACTCTTTGAATGAGAAGGTGTGTCCAAACTTTTGGTCTGTACTGTATATGAAACAGGAATATCTTTAATTATATTTTTATGCTGAATAAAACTATTTCCACCAGTCTGCCTGCATTCCTTTGCTTTATTATTATGTTTGAAATCTCTTCTTTCTATTAAATAACAAGCTGTCTTTTGTAACTTGTAAGTTACAAAAGACAGAAATATAACATTTTCCTTTGTAAAGGAAAATGTTATATTTCTGTTTTACTAAGTAACAAAATGCAAATAAAACTGAAATAGAATAATTTGGTCCTATGGTCTGTTTTGCTGTAACTACTATTTTCTGTTTGTAAAGTTTTGACTAGAGATGTCTGATCTGATCCCATGTTGTGGCTCAGAATGTCGATCAAGGCTTTTTTAATGGATCGGCATCAAAGCTGCGGACTAAACTTCTAATTGTTGTTGGTCATCTACTGTCTTTGATTATGTCAGCTGCACTTGCATGTGCATTTTTCTCAGCCAATCTTTTACAAATCTGTTTTTGTATGCACGACTAAGAAAACTGTAACTAAGGGAATGCATATTATTTTGCTTATTTGTCAAATTTGGGATTTTCCTAACAAGCAAAGGCCCTGTCCCCATTAACCCATATATTTTACATTATTGGTAAAAAAAAAAACGGATTTTTAAAAACTCTTTTCAAAATCTTCTTAAAAGATTTTTAAACTCTCTGTTTAGCGTTAAGTTTGTGGTATATATGTGGACTAGATATTCAACAATTATTAAAAATCAGGACATAGAGGCCCACCTAACACCGGCTGACTCTGGGCAATACCAGTGGAACAGTTTTCCAAATCTGTCTCAGTTTGTCCTAATGTGGTTGCCATTGAATTATTTGTAAGCTAAAGAAGTGACACAAAAACAAAACTTGAAAAAAAAAAACATATAATGTAAAAAAAAAACAACAATGGTAAACGTGTCATAGTATATGTTGTCAGCATATTATCATTTCTTAACCAAGTTAGTTAAGATCCAGCTGTTCAGGAAATAGTACATCTGATCACAATCATGGAAATTCAGTGAAAATGAGAACCATTACTCAGGCAGCTGTATTTGAACCAGCATTAGCTGGAGAACTCTATAAGAAGAAGTTAATGTTCTCCTCCAGTGAAATACCCCAATTTATTCCTAATTAGTCCTAATTTAGGAGTGTTTTGTTTTTAAAGTGCAGCTGTGGAAAGACACAAAACCTGTCTGACAGCTCGAGGCTAACCCTCATCACGGTGCACCGTCTGTGACTCCACCTCTGAAAATGGAGCAATCTATCGCACTGCGTGCTCCACATCACCACCACAGCACAGTATGGCTCCCAGCATGAGCAATTTACAAATCTGATATCTGCAAGTTTGCAAAAGGTCACCAAGTGTCACATGTATTTCAGCTTGGTGAACTTGCATCCTTGGCCTCTCTGCATCCTTGGCAATGGAGATTTTAATTTAAACATTACTTTACTTGGCAAATGTATTTGCCAAGTAAAGAATCATTAGCAGCACTCCGAGCGGGCAGATGAAGTACCTAAAATGGAGGGCTGCCAAAAGAGATTGTGAAGAGAGTCAAGACAAAAGCACAATAGCTAAGGTGCAAAAAAGAATCCTGTTGACAAAGAGCACGATAGAGGGGCATCGTCAAGGAGAATGGGATTTGCAGACTGGGTAAACGAGAACAGGAAAATGAAGATGAGAAGAGATTGAATGACTGCTTAATAAGCAGCAGCTAGGAGGTAAAGCAAATACGAGAAGGGCAGGAGATAAGAAACTCAGGATGGTTTTAGGTAAGACAGTTTGTTCAGCCCCACTTGGCGTTAATTTGATCAGAAATGGGATACAGGAGATGGCAAAAATCCCACCAGTAATTCCTCAATTTCCTTGTCTCTCTCTTTCTCTGTCCATACACATCAACTTCATCATATCATCATCAAAATCTTAATCCCAAGATCAGACTCTAACAGAGCCTATTTAGGCTTAACTCAGAGTATACTGTTACTTTGGCATTTACAGAAATGTCAAAAGCTTAATAAATAACCACTGTAATGTAGATGTTAATTTTGCAACAAAATACTGAAGAGTCGAACAAAAAAAAACTTATAAGCAACTAATTTTACTGCACCTGTTTATCCACATTGCTCTTTCTTTCATGTGACACCTACAAAGCACCTACCTACATGATATTTCACTAATACTACATTTTCCTCCGCTGAATATAATGTGTTTAAGTCCTTCCAGAAAATTGTCAATGCTGATCTGTACAGTACATGCATGCAGATGTATACATCCAAGGAGATATTTTAGAGATGTATGCATCTGCACTGCTTTTCTGCTTTAATATTCATGTGATCAACATTTATCATCAAATATAAGGATGTCATCCACAAATGCTGAAAGTATTTTGCAGATAGTTATATCCAGGATAAAGTGCCTTTACTTTTTAACATTCTGTAGGTTTTTCTATGTGGATTTTTGTTGACAGTCTGGAGTCCTGTCACTTGTTTTCCTGTCAGGCATATTCTTGGAGATCCTTGTCCCTAATGTTTGTTTCATTGTCCTCTTGGAACTTTTGTCTCATTGAGTTTCGATCCATCATTGCAAAGGTTTCCTCAACATGACACAGCTTTATGTTGCCCATTCTGTGTAATGGGATTGATCTTTTCCAGCGTGACCTCGGTATCACTGTCTAAATTCCCAGAGATGGCTGGGGAGGGTTTCTCCCGGGCGTTCTTTACCATTCCCACGTCAAACTCGCCAACACATCCATCTTTTCTCTGTAATTCGTCTTCCTGACACTGGATGCTGTGGGGGATCACATAGCTTGCAGAGTTGTTCCCTTCTTTTGGGATGTGGCTTTTGGGCTGATACTGAGAGTTAGGGTTGGGCGCAGGGGCAGCCATGTTGTTATTAATGCTGACAATTTCGATGGCGTTGCTCCCCGGGCACAGCCGGTGGCAGCCCAGGAGGATGGAGAAGGCCTTGCGGAAGTCTGCGTTGAAGGCATAGATGATGGGGTTGAGGGAGGAGTTTGCCCAGCCAAACCACACGAACACATCGAAAGTGGTGGAACTGATGCAGAAGAAGTCCGTGGACCCATCTGGCAGGTTTGGTTCGCAAAAGGGAACCATGCAGTTAAGAATGAAAAAGGGCAACCAACAGCACACAAACACACCCATGATGACTGAGAGCGTCTTTAATACTTTGGTTTCTCTTTTGAATGACATTTTAAATGAGCTCTCGCTCTCAATGTTTGAGCTGTTTCCCATACTGCTATGACGGTTTTTGGCACTCTCCGCTGCACGTTCCAGGGCAGATATTCTCCGTATCTGTTTCTGGGCAATGCGGTAGATCCGGGTGTAGGTGACAAGCATGATTGCTACAGGGATATAGAAGCTGATGAGGGAGGATGAGATGGCATACGTCCTATTAAGGCTAGAGTCACAATTATCAGGGGGCAGGTCGCTGGGGTATGTCCCATTTAGCTCTGTATAGCTGGTGGTCTCAGCTTTGTGCCAGTCCAGCTGAACAGGGATGAAGGAGATGAGTACAGAGAGGGTCCATGCTACGCTGATCATCAGGCAAGCCACTTTAGGGGTCATTTTGCGTTCGTAACGAAATGGGCTAGAGATGGCCCAGTAGCGATCAACACTAATAACACACAGATTCAAGATGGAGGCAGTAGAACACATGATGTCAAATGCTACCCAGACATTGCAGAATGCTCCAAACGGCCAAAACCCCATAATCTCTGTGGCCGCCTTCCATGGCATCACCAAAATAGCCACCAGAAGGTCCGAGATGGCTAGCGAGATCACAAAGAAGTTGGTGACCTTTGACCTCAGGTGTCTGAACTTGGTGACAGCGGCGCACACCAGGGTGTTACCAAGCAGCGTGGTGAAGATGAGCAGGGAGAGAAAGCATCCCGTCAGGACTCGCTTGGACGAGTCTCTCTCTGGAGTGAGCTGCTTGCCATCTCGTACTGTTGAGAAATTCTGATCCATTGTTTTTAATCACAGCGCTTATACAGTAAGAGAGGGAGGGTAGGCGAATGGGGATGTCAGCAATCACCCCATCACATCCCCAGCCTGCAGCAGCTGTGCTTCTGCTGGAGTTTTTTTTTTTTTTTTTTTTACACAGATGCGGGATATGCCAACTGTCTAGGCACCAGTTCTCTCTTGGATTGGGTCATCCACTGGCTGCTTGTCACAAAAAACATTTTTGTGAAAGTGCAGCTATACATTTTTTAAACTTTTCCCTTTAGAAATCTCCTTTCCAAAAATCCCCGGTTCACAGATTCCCCCAGCAGAAGAAACAGCAGCATAAGCATCAGCGGCGCAGATGGTCGACATTCTAGTTTGTAGAGGGGGAAGAATTTTCCAGCTGTTGTTTGCATCCGCACTCCCAAGTCAGCAGCAGTTTTCATGTAATTATCTGCAACAAAAATATAAAGTATATCCTTTAAATAAAGTTCTTCTTTTTGCACCCTGTTATTGCATGCAGCAAAAGTTCAACAGCATACTGCAGCTGAGCTTTCGAGTCAACAGAGGTTTTGCCAGTCATTAGCCTTATATACCACCACATCAATGACCTCTATTGATGGTTTTCGCACCTCATTTATCTGATTTGTTTAATGATTTTCGAGGCGTGTCCCTGTGATTATATTGGACACCATATTGATGTGGATCCTCCCCTAATAATAGGTGCCTTCTTTTTTATTTCTATGTTTTACATGTTTTTTTTTTTTTCTTTCAAATAAAAAAGTTTTGAGATGGTAAACACTTTAACCATTCAAAATTTTAAGAGGGTAATTTTAATAATGAAAAAAAGAAGTGTTATCAGATATGCCTGATCCTCATGCGTTTTTCTTTACTTGTGGGTTAATGCGCATGGCCATTCCTGTTCACGCAGCACAGCAGTACTGACCCCCTTTCAAAAAAAAAAAAAAAAGATTCCACTTGTTCGGACCACCTACCTAAATCTTCCCTGCCAGGCCGATCTCTTGTTGAACGTCCTTGAAATTCAGGGGCAGCTTTAGGTGTTCATGCTGATTTTTATTTATTATTATTTTTAAGACAGCGTGCGCCTTGCAGCGTGGCATTGGACAGCATTGGACAGGTCGTAAAACGCTAGGGCGTCCAGGGTTGGCTTAAAAAATATATCTGGCTCCAAACATTTTACAAAGTAATAAAAGAAACTTTAAAGTCATTCAGCTCAAAATGGAAATCGACAATTATCCAGTTTCTATCTTGATGCCAACTGGAAGCGCTCACCCTCTCTGCGCTCTCCTCCGTGGGAAGGTCTCCAAGACGCCACGGTCCTCAGGTGTTTCATCGGTCCTTACCCGCTTTCCTTTCTGTTTCGCCGGGGTCCATCCTTTTTTGTACGACATTCAGTGAGGCTGCAGCAGCGCGACATGACTGCGGCCGGCGGAGAGTGACGGGAATGACTCTGATCTATTTAGAGCGTTATTCATGCGCGCTCCCCTCTCTCTCCGTTCAGCTTCTGCTGCCTGCTGCTTTGTTCCACGGTTCCTGCCACAACTGCTCCGTCCAAGGAGGTGGTAAGGGTATAGCCACGCAACCCGAATCTAAACCCCTTAACGTCTGCACTTAGGAGAATTTCTGTATAACATGCCCAGCTCGCTAAAGGTTTATTATTATGTTCACATAAGTGAGAAGGCTTCTTTTCTCGAGTTGACTTTACCTCTAATGCTGAAGTCGCATGTGGTTTACTATATTTCTAATATTGTATGAACCAAATTGTAAGAACTTTCTCAATTATTTACTTTTATCTAATACAACTGCCACAAAGGTGCAGAACCATACGTCGTGCTAAAAATGGATAGCCCATATGTCCTGGGCTGAACTTGTTGCCAGCAGGCACAGGAGGCCCAATGAGGCCATCTACTGGATGCAACATGGTAGGAGGTGATGCTTGACAGCTATGTCACCTAAGAAAAGAACAGGGCAACATTAACTCCGAATGAGTTGTGTCATGACAGGAAAAAGACTCAGAAAGATCCATAGAGAGTGGAACTCAGGGACAGCAAAAGGATTTAGGAGGGTGTGTGGGAGGCTGGGGAGTGGTGAGTGGAAGGCACACTTTCAAAGTAGTGATTGCCTGAAGATTCTCCCAAAACTATTACAGCTCAAGTCATTAACTAGTTCTCCTTATATATGAAGTTTGAAGTGGGCTCATAGTCTGAACTGCGTTCTTCATCTCTAGTTCAAAATCTAAAATAATTAGAATAATCAAACTAGAAATGGAAAATCAAACATTGAGCAGAGATTCTTAAAACCACAGTTTCAGATTTTATAAATTGTTGTTCTAGTTGTAAAACACATAAATTAAGCCTTTCCATTGCTTTTTGGCACCAGGACCACCTTAAATTAAGACAAGCATAAATATTACAATATATGACCCAGTTAAATCTGGACTGAATTATTCTGCTAATGTTATATATTCTTTAAAACACTTTTTGTGATGTGTGAAAATGAAAAAAAATGACTAATGTCATGAATAATGTCGCCAATCCATTCTGCGATGGACTGGCAACCTGTCCAGGGTGTACCCTGCCTCTCATCCGTAGACTGCTGGATATAGGCACCAGCTCTCCCGTGACCCACAATGGAATAAGCGGTATAGAAGAAAATGTATTTATTTTTTTCCAAAAATATTACTAGACTCTGATTTCAGTTCTTGCTCATGAACCAAATACCGTAAATTCCAGATTATAAGCCGCTACTTTTTTCACACACTTTGAACACTGCGGCCTATGCAACGGTGCAACTAATGCATGTTTTTTTTCATGCCGCCAAAAACATTTTGCCTGGTAACAGTAGACCAATCAAATTGATGAGTAGTTCAAAGAGGTTCAATGAACTTGTGCGATAAATCAAGAGCACTTTCACAGTTCAATTACCGGTATTGTAAATCAGACCTTTATATACAGTACATCCTCATCAACATGGAAAATCACCAACGGGTTTCGAAAGGCTGGACTGCTGCGTGATTAAGGGGACCGGGTGCGCTCAAGTGAGAGCATCAACGAAGAGGCTGAAGTGAGTCACGAGATCCTGAGGCTGTTTAATTCAGACACTGAAGAACAGGACTTTGATGGTTTCAGTGCGCAGGAAGAAGATGAAGAAGGCGATCAATGACTATTGACCTGTTGGCTGCAGTGTAAATCAGTTAGGAGATATTGGAATGTTGTTCGTGCACTGTTCAGTAAAAAAGCATTAGCAACGCAATTTGTGTGTTACTGATAACGTACGTATATTTAAAGGTAGCCGTGTTAGCCACGGTAAAAAAAAAAAAGCATTTGCAATATGCCAAACGGATTAAGTTAAACGTTAAAAATTCTTCACGTGTAATATCTTTCTGTGTAAATCATATTACAACGTCGGACACCCGCGGCTTAACATCCAGTGCAGCCTGTACAAGTACAAAATTGGTTTTCTTTCTAAAATTAGAGCATGTGGCTTTTAATCAGGTGCGCTCTGTAGTCCGGAATTTACGGTAATATCATCTTGGGTGTGGATGTTTTGTAACACCCCTAGTTATGTATACAGGAAGTTGTAAACTTCCTACTGAAATGTATATGCTCTTGTGGCATTCAAGCCGGCAGGGGGACTGGAAAAGTCAAACAAAAAACAGTAGATGGGAAAACTGCTGCCACTAAGTATTGTACTCTGTTTTCCTACCCACATATTTTACTACAGCCACAGAGCTTATCTGTTAAGCTGATTTTGTCTCCTTGGTAAAACCATTAAATGATCTACAGCTGCCATTAACCCTACTGGACCAGCACTTCTATGTTTTATGTCTGCTCCGTCTTCTCAATGGCCCCCAAACACTGAGCCGGGTTCAGCTGGAGGTTTCTTCCTGTTGAAAGGGAGTCTTTCCACTGTCAATGCTGCAAAGTTAATGACTTGTTGCAATTGGCTGGCCTTTCTTTAATAGCTAACTTATTTTTACTAATTGGCTTGAAAAACTGAACTTGACATTGTGTTGTACCTAGGATCAAATTGGAATGTATGAAGTTAATTCTGAATCTGTCTATATGATAGAACTGAACTGACTGTATATTTTTTATACAAATTCGATCTGTTTGTCTTGTAAATTACTGTGAGACGATACCTGTTGTGCACTATATATATAAAAAAAATCTTCTTATACCTCAGGCCAGCTGTTGTGAAAATAAACCACAGATATAAGTGGGTATTATGCCTCCCTTTTGACAAAAAGTGAGTCCTTTTAACATTACAAACAGGTTACAGTCAGGGTAGCGTATGCAAAATAGTACCAGTCACTAATATGTTTTCTGAAGAGATGGAAATTTGACATGAGTCTTGTTATCCAGAAACAAATGCTGAATGTGAATTAAAAAAGCAACTGCTAGGTTGTTATACCACTGGCTGCTATTTAAAGAGATAAAAATCCTCAATGGACTCTGTCCCTCTGTGCGTGTGTGTGTTATGTTACTTTAGTTATGCATGTGTGCATGTATGACTTTGCATGTCTGTAAATATGCAAGTGTTTGTATGTGTGTGTGTGCTGTTTGGGGATGTGTACGCATGTATTTGTGTCTGTGAGTGTGTGTGTCCATGTGAGTAATACATGTAGACAAGCCAAGTGTAAGAGGCCTGGCAGACATAACGCCCACGTTTCCCTGTAGCACTGAGCCGGGGTGTGCGTGCAGCTGACAAAGTTCAAACCGAGACCACGTCACGTACAAACACACTGCAGCTCGCTCATTCAATCACATGCACTCAAGAGCGTGCACAGCTGGCCATGCCGGGTAATTTATGTCTGCTCCAAAAGGCAAACAAAACAGAAACAGAATAGAAATAATTAAATGGACCAGAATAGAAGCTAAATGCATTGCAATACAATAAATCTCATAGAACCATGATTTTTAAGAAGAAAAAGCAGTTTTGTAGAGCACTATTACATTTTATTGCATGTTCATATTTTTTATTTTTATTTGAGAAGTTGTTAACGTGCAAAGAAATAAAAACACATCTTTAATAGTGTTATGGCACTTTCTGTCTAAAACAATATTTTGTTTCATGTGTCTTTAAGAGCCTTCTTTGGGAAGAGATAATTTGCATTGATTGGTCTATAATAATGAGCTGCATAGCTGCTGCTCAAACTATCTTGAGCACTCCACATTAGTGAGTTGGCAGCCATTTGTGTGGATTTTTTATTTTTTGCATAAAAAACTCTTGGAACAATGCTTTTTATGGGGCGTATTACCTCATTTTGGCAGAGCAGGCAGGGCAACGAGAGTATGTCAGAAATTAGGCCCACCGTTACTCTGGAGGAGGTACAGAGAGCCACAGCTCAGGTCCAAGAAATTGTCGTTAGAGTAACTATTATGCCTGGTTTACACAGCAGGATTTTCATGTCGATTTTTGACCCGATCTTCCCCTTCCGACGTGCCCAGATTGTCATGATGGCTCTTAGGATAATCTTGTGACATATTCCTGCTGTCTGTGGTGTGTTAAGAGGGATCTAGTCTGCTCGGAAGGACGTCGGGACCAGTCCGACCTCAAATTATGTCATAATATTAAGGGATTGTTTTTGTTCAGCAGGGACAGGGAAGCTGGTCAAAGTTGGCTGAAAGATGAACGGAGCTCAAATACAGGACTGTCCTAGAGGTAAACTTGTTGGAGGCTGCAAAAGATTTGAGATCTAGTTTTGTGTTTGTAACGTGTCAAAATGTGAAACAGTTCAAAGGGCGTGAATACTTTTGCAAGTCAGTGTAAGTTTTTCAGTGCATCATCTCTTTTTAAAGGTTTGTAATAAGTCCTTTTCATCTATACACCTCTCCAGGTTAATACAATTACTCTATTGCCACTCTGATTCATTATTCCTAGAGTGATGGATTGCTGGAAACTGCAAAGGCAGCATAGAGGAGTAGATGCTACCTTTCTTTGATAACAATGCAGCTTAAGTGTCACATTTTCTGGGACTCGAACTTAAAAAGTCAGACTTAAAAATGGCAAGGCTCTTGATCATAAAAAAATGTTGGGTAACCATTAAGAATTAATTTTTGGTTGCAACAGAGATTTTAATACTGACAATAGACAGTAGGCACTCAGTTTCATGTTAACATGACAGGAATAAAAAAAAACCTGCCATGAAGCAGGCAAAGAACATTGTACAATATCAGAGATGCAGATGATGTTTGTCAAGGTGTGCAGGTTGTTAGCAGGACCAAAGTGCATTTTAAACAAAATCTAGAAGCAAATACAGCACCCACAATTCGTTTCAGGTTTGCAGGTAAGGGATTACATTTGCATATCCCCCTCACATAAATTTGCGTGTTTGGGTCATTATCATGTGTTTCACATATTCATGAAGACAGACACGCTAAAAAGTTTGCGCCCGGTGTTCCACTGATTTTACACACGCAATCCAATTAACACCTGGGTTGTAGATCAGCTTTGCAGACGCGAACAGATTTACGAAAACTCAAGAGATACAGTACAGGAACAAGAACTGTGGAATCCAGCAATGAACAATGACAACCAGGCAGCTTAAATACACAGAAAGGAGTGGAGAAGGCATGGCAAATACAGGTGGGGGTAATCAGGTGGAAATGATAAACAGCTGAGACCAGTGAATGCAGAAAGAACTGGGGGAAAACTGGGGGAGATGGACAAGAGCATAGAGAAACACAGGAACAAATCTAGCAGAAATATTTAATTGTAACAAAACACAAGAATAAACTAAAAAAAGGTAAACAATGGAATGAACTAAAATGGCAACACATAGGGAATATAAACAACAGAGAAATAAAGAAACAGACATGAAAGAAACTCAAAACTCACCTTACACTAACAAATCATGACTATGTTTCTAAATTGGTCTCTATCCTCAAAAACAATTTGCTTTAAAAAACATAAAGCAGTGCTTCTACATAACATCAAAATTACCTGGGCATGGTATTGATAATGTGTCTGTATTTGATTGTCTCACCTGGAGTCATACATTTTCAGATAGTAAGAAAACCTCTGCAACAGAAAACTGTGTATGAGCTTTTATAGCAGCAGTAGCACAAATACCCTACAGCAAAATGATAACTTCTTTGATTTAATTTGTTTTCCAGACAATGTTTTTATATAAAAACATTGTCTGGAACATTGTCTTTTCAATTAACTTTACAATTTGATCTTTATAACCTTTCATGATGTATGTGTGAGGATCAACGGTGGAGCTGGGAAGGAAGCAGTCACAGTTGAGGAGGTCATAAAGAGGGTGGCTGATTGTGCTGAACAGAAGACACACTGATCTTAAGATGGGGGAGACTGTGGAAGTGTGCTGTTACAAGATAATGATGTATATGACCTGTTTACGTTGCAGCTGTTTATCCCACCCTTCAGAGATGCAACGTTTATTGTAACTAGGGAACCCCCAAAGATAATAAAAAGAGAGGTGTAGACAGATGGTTTTCAGAGCGGTAGGAGATTTGTAACTGAAAGCACATCTCTGTCCGTTCTCCTCGCAGCGAGTAAAATAACAAATTCTTTGTCTTTCTCTTCTTTTTGTGTTGTTATAAGTATTTTAGTTTGTTTGAACCTGACATTATTTGGTCCTTTGAGCCGGATTCCAAATACGCCTGAGGATTCCAGCGGGTTGGTAGACTCCAGTAAAGACCGTGCGCACGGCAGTCTTCATCAGGGAGACTCACAGACCCTTTCCGGGACTGGATCTCGGCCCGCCCGCTGGGGTCTGACGGCTGATGTAACTCCGAGAGAGAGGGGAAGACAAAGTGTTGAGTTTGAGTTTGGATTAAAAAGTGTGATGAATGACTGGGGGTCATTGCATGAAATAAAACCCTGTGAATCCTAGGCCCTAACAGCTGAAAGTAGGACGGTGGAGTTCTGAAAAAGTATTAAGAAGTAATGCTAAAAGTCCGTGTTTCAAGGACGGCGGAGTCTGCGTTTAAGTATTTAAACAAAAATACTAACAAAATTCCGCATTTAAAAAAGTATGAATGTGAGAAATGAATGGAGGATTTAAACCACTAGGTTTGCCTCATACCAAAGCAGTAGGATTGTAAGTGACTAACTTTTGTGGATGCAAAGGCAAGAATTCTCCACTCGAAAGAGTTGAAGTGAAAATTACCACAAAAGGAGATTTTTCTGTCACCCTACTGAGCAGAATAATCCAGCATTTAGAATACCCTAGGTATTTATATACTGGACCAAATAAAATAAAACAAAATGGGAAAAGGGGCGAATAAAAATAAACTAAAAAATGAATTATAATGCAAAGATCGGAAATTTGTAGAAGCACAGGATCAAATTAAAATATTAAAATTACAATATTTAGATAAATGGATAACCACATATCATTATGATGGTCAATTAAAGTCTAAAAAATTAGTTAATCTACAGGATGCAATAATTAAAAGTACAAAAATGTTATTTAAGAAAAATGGAAAAAGAAGGTTATGAGGATGTAGATTATTGGTTAAAAGTAGCTAAAAGGAGAGAGGAAGGAGTAAAGAAGCGTAAGGAGGAAGAGAAAGAAAAGGAAGAAGAAAATCGTAGGAAACAATTAATGTTTCATAGAGCAGAAGATAATGAGACTGGGTGTGTCGGGGCTCG
>JAHUTJ010051654.1:0-12720 GCA_036250325.1 Characodon lateralis
CGGGTCATTGGAGGCCCGCTGACTCCCAGAACCAGAACCAAACAAGATGATGGCTCCTCAGCTATGGAACAAACCTCCTGAAAACCTGAGATGTGCAGAAACTGTTGGGTCCTTTAAATCAGGACTGAAAACCCGAACGGTTTACAGCATCTGAGCCGTAAAGGCCAGAGATTATCACTCCATTTCTGTCCTAGATGTTCTACATACAAACAATAAACATATTAATAAATAGAAATTATAGAAATGATAATATGTTTCTTTGGAACAAAATAATTGCTGTGAACCACAACCAAACACCTCCAGTTTGGTCTCTCGGTGTTCTAGAAATATTGATGTTCATTCACAGGGAACTTGGTCATCCTGCTCCTGTCATCAACCTCAACCTGTATTCAGGATCAGTGGGAGCAGTTTGAGCTCAGATCCCTGCTGCTTCCTCTCTGCAGACCCGGGTGCAGCACTGCGTTTGTTCTGTGGCAAGCGACCACTCCGTCGGCCTGCTCAGTCTCCGGGAGAGGAAGTGCATCATGCTGGCGTCCCGACACCTGTTCCCCATCCAGGTCATCAAGTGGCGCCCAGCCGACGACTACCTGGTGGTTGGATGCTCCGACGGCTCCGTCTACGTCTGGCAGATGGATACAGGTGAGATCGGATCATTTCTTGTGCGTCCCGCCCCGGGAGTTGGATCAGATTCTTCTTCATGTGCTGATTAAGCCAGTTTGTTTGAGAGGTTTTCTTAACAAACAGATTCAGGAGAATTGAGGCAGCATCTGGTTTTTCTTTTAGATACGTTAAAGGTTAACAATGCTTCTGAATGTTCAGAATCAAACTTTCCACAGACACATAAAGTTACACTTAACTGCGCCTCAGGAAACGTATTGTTCATCAGAAACGTCTGTAGCACATATGATCATATTCCTCTTCCTGGATTATTGCTGTATTCTGTTAGAATCTTACTTTATTATAAATAAGCTGTTGTTAAAGGGTGAAATTCAAATTTCTTGCTCTGCTGTTTCCATTATAGTGAAAAATAATCTGTTCTTTTCATATTATTTTGCTGATAATTCGCCAGTCAGCATTAATTAGCAGCTTATTAACTGGATCCTGTCATCGTTTTAACTGACAGGAACAACTTTTTAATGTTAATGTTTTTGCCTGTAGGCTCTGTCTCAGTTTTCCACATCAAGGCCACTGAGCCATATTATTTTTTGCCCCCATCATCACACCTCCACCACTGTGCCAAACGGCTGGTACGAGATGTTTTATTAAGTGTATATGAAATCCATCAGAGCTGATTAATCCCATGTCTGTAAATGCACCAGCCAGCAGCATATTTTCTGTTCTGAGTTTAGTAAAAAATCACATTTTATTAGAAGCTCCTGTTTGATTCTGTTATCTTTCAACGACCCGGAATTTACACAGATGTCTTCAGAGATGACAGGAACCAGCAGGTCCAAACCCAAAGGGAGCCACCTACTAGATTCACTGTAATCGTTGCTTCTCTGTAGTTTTGCAGCAGAATTTCCTTTTCAGGTTGAATTTTTTTAGGAAAGTAATTAACATGAAAGTTTGAAATAATATTTCTTTATGATCTTGAGCTTCTCTTGTTGATAACTTTCATCACGCTTTAGTTGTATTTTTAAAGGGTTTTCTTGTGTGAAAGCAAACAGCTTATCTCTGACCTTTTGAAATTAGCTGTCATGAACTGATTAGTAATTTATCTCAACATGTTTATTAGATGTTTAACTATTTAATCAAACCAGCCTTTAGATCTGGGATCAGTGTCAAGTGGAGCTAAATTTGTAGCACCACGTGATACTCTGAGTTTGATTATTGTGTTTAGGTGTTTTTCTAATATATTATGAATCATCCCCCTCAATATAGTTAACGCTTCTCACTGGAAGAAATATGCTAAATTCAGATGTGGGGTCTAAGTCCAGGGTGGAGCATCAGCACTGCTGCCGAGCTCTTAGGAGACTGTTAACAGGCTGCAGAAACAGGTTTATACATGTAGGCCTGGCTGCACTGAGGTTACATCTGCCTGATGAGCTCTGTGTGCTGGTGCACTGCTGGAGGAGTGCAGGTTAGCTAAGTGTGAAATTAAAGGAGGTGTGGAAGTGCTCAGTCGTTGAGACAGGTAACAGGGCCGCAGTTGATTGGTCTTTCATCACATACTCACACAAACACTCACTGGCTCAATACCTGACTGACTGCAGATCCCGAATACTCTGTGTGCTGTAATGATGTCTCCATAAACAGCTCTCTGCATGCACCAGAGAGCTGAGGAGGGAAAGTACAATCTGTGACCTGAATTACATCCAGGCGTGTTGAGCTGTATAAAGATCCGATCCGTTTGTTTTCACTCATTTCCAGTCTCTGGCTTTTGTAAAGCTTTGACCTGCTAATACTGACTTTAGTTGATTTAGATTTTTTCTTCATGAGCTTTAATATTAAAATATATAAGCACATTGAAAATATTTTATTCTAGTCGTCCTGCCGTGAGCGATCACTAATTATTTATTTTTGGAGCAGAGGTGAAATCACTATTTTTACAAACAAAGCAAGAATGGTAACAGAGCTGACATTTTAATCTGTCCTCAGCGTCTTTTATTGCTAATTGACGTGGTTAACATGCTAAATTATCACCTCTGAGATTTCCAAAGGCTACCAACATTTCCAAATCCATCATGGTCCACAACACACAGAGGCTGAACGCTTAGAAAGATCAAACTGGGTGCATTTGCTGTTCTCTCTTCAGCCTTATTGTTGTCTGCTGAAGTCTTGCTCTCTCTCACTCTCTCGCAGCCTGAATGAACCACAGACATGTCTCGAGATGCTGTAGAAATGTTTCTTTAGAAAACACGGAGGAGTGCTGTTGTCACAGTGACCTGGTAGTGCTTAGTATGGTGCATTCACAGACTGAAAAACACTTTGGACTTTCCAACAGATCAGGCACTAGTAAGGCCCTGCAGATTCTGGTCATCATAGCTGTAATAATCAAACTTCTATAATCAGTCTTAAATAAAATTTTATTTAGTTAGGTTATCATTATTTCTGTTATCAGTAGCCTTTAACATAGCATAAAAACCTCAACTAATGTCCCGGTGCTACTGTGCGAAAGTCTTAAGTCTCATTCATTTCTTATTTGTTTTTAAGCAGCTAAACCGTCCTATATGTTTTTCAGAGTTTATTTACCTCCCTGTATTTGTGGTTTCAGGAGCTCTGGATCGCTGTGTGATGGGAATCACGGCTGTGGAGATCCTGAACGCCTGCGATGAGCTCGCTCCTGCCACCGTCGACGCTCTGAGTCACTCTGCAGTGAACCTAAAGCAAGCCATGACCCGCCGCAGCCTGGCTGCGCTCAAGAACATGGCCCAGCACAAACTGCAGACCCTGGCCACCAACCTGCTGGCTGCAGACAACGCTGACAAGGTAACAACACCCGATGGTGGTCACCAAACCAGAACTCTTATTAATTAATTTAGGACCTGGGAAGGGTTTTGAGGTCCTGATTTCTCTGTGTGAACCACTGAGAATAGACACACACTTGCTGAGTCACTCAGTAAAACACACACAGAGTGTGCATCCTGATCAGATATGTGTTGAAGTCTGAGACCAATTAAAAAGCTTCGGCAGACAAAGGAAAGGTCAGTGGAGGAGCCTCTCTGCGAGGCTGAGTGCTGGTTCCTCCCAGAGAAAAGCCTCCCTGAATGTCAGCATGAAGAAATAAATAATATGAGACCAGGTCCACCAGAACCAACTCGTCTCATTAGGACTGATGTCTGATTTATTACTGACGTCAAGCTTTTACACAGAGACCAGTGTGAGGTCCATCTGATGCTACATTTCAGCACATGATCACTGGGTATAAGCTCTTCCTTCATCTGTTACTGTTATTAAATAAAAATCAGATGTGAACAAAAAGCTGCTAATGACTAAACTTTTTCTGTAGAGAAAGACTCTGGAAGTGTTTTTCTCCTAAATGACTCATCAGGAGCAGGCAGTAAATTTCCATAAACTGATGTCTTTTTCTGACCTGTTTCCTTCAGTTTTAGGTTGACATTTTAGAAAGTTCAGACATTTCTTCCATGGAGCTGGAGGTCACGCTCTGATCCTGTGCTGAGGCAAGGCAGAAAATCAGCCCATATGGAATGGATCAACAGGCACATCAGAGTATAAAAGCTGTAGCTGTAGATCTCAGGACCATAGTTGAGGGTTGGAGCCTCGATGGAACAGTGAACGCAGAGCTTCACGTTTCAGTTCAGCTTCTTCTTTACCTCCACAAAAAGGAGCAACAGTTTCCTGTTCAGATGAAGCCCTGATCTGTCTGTCCTTCATGCAGTCAGTCAGAAACAAGACACCAGGTTCCTTGACTCCATTTGAGGCAGAGAATCACAGTCTTCTATATTTCCTTTTCTGGACTTCATCACAATATTTTAGATGTTCTGGTTCTGCTTCCGCAGGGTTTCACAGCTTTGAGACCAGTTTTTCTAAGCCAGATAAAGAAACTGCAGACAGTGTTTGGACGATACAGATCGGGGCGTTTTTCACTCGTCTCTTCAGGGTTTTCAGCTGTTTTTAGCTCAGCCTCTCTGAGGATCAGAAGTTCTCCCGTCAAACTCGGATGATCTGATCCGTCCTGGCAGAGAACTCCACCCACACGGGGGATCCCAGAGCGGAAAACAAACGATGTGAATTATTTAGTGTTTGAAGAGCGTTTATTTCAGCTGTTGCTGCTGTTTGACTTTTACTGGTTCCCCCAGGAAGATGCAGTTTTTCTCCTCTGCTTCACCTGCCATAATCACAGCTCTATTCCCCTAAAACACACAAACACCTACAATCCTTTCTCCTCTGTCCTCCTCCATTAGACGCTCAGAACTGTTTTCCTCGTTTTGCCCTGCCGCTCCGGCATCATTTCTTCCTCATATCAACTCAAAACCACCCATTATCCTCTGTGTCTGTGTGTTTCTTCCCCCGCAGTGAGTAATGGAGGATAATGACCGTAAAATGTCAGGCTATAAACTCAAAACCATTTCTGCCTGCTGAGGTTTGATTTCTGCTCCCATCACGGTGCGTTTGAGGAGCTTTAACTGTGACTTTCACTGTGTCCTCTGCTGTTTTCTACTTTACGAGTTTGTGTCACGAGGCAAAAAAATGAAGTAAGAGGCAGATTGATAGAGTCCGGAGACTGCTGGTCCCCTGCCACAAGAAATATGTTATTGCTTATTTTCAGGGTTTCTACACACTCTTAAAAAGTCTGGAAATTTCTGGAATTAAATTGTATCGTTTTCCAGGGTTCTCCATAATGTTCTTCATTTTATGAAGAATCCGTCTTTCCACAATGATCTCCAGAGGTTCCAGAGGAGTCCCCAGAACAGAGCCAGCCTTTTTTATCAGCTTGTTGAGCTTTTTTAAGTCNATCTCCAGAGGTTCCAGAGGAGTCCCCAGAACAGAGCCAGCCTTCTTTATCAGCTTGTTGAGCTTTTTTAAGTCCCTGGTTCTGATGCTGCTTCCCCAGCAGATGATGGAGAAGAGATCACACTTTCTACAACAGACTTATAGAAGATATGCTCATGACTTCCTGAAGCTAATGTACACTTTAGACACACTGCACTCTTGAACTCAGCATGATTCACATTGACTGAGTCAAAGAATGGAAAAAACAACAAACTGAACGATTCGTGTTGGTCCACTTTGTAAATGAAAAAAACAAAAAAACATTCAATGTCTAAATTTACAGTAAATTTATAACAGAAGACTCAAATTAAGGCTTTTTAGGATCTCTCACATCTGAACCAGGTTAACTTTGGGTTTTCTGAGTATTTTGAAAAGCCAGAAATATTAAATATGATCCTAAATAAAATCAATTAAAAGCTGAAATGATTAGTTGTTTTTTTTAAGTTTACAAACATCATTGCTGCCAGACCTTTTCTACTTAAACAATAATTTTTTTGATTAAATGGTACCATTTCTTCTGCAAGCACCTTGTTCCTGTAAAATGTTAAAATAAGAATTTAATACAATCCAGGATTTGAATACAAAAAACAAGTGATAAGCTCTCTAAAAACCTTCCTCTACACCTGTCAGAAGCAGGAAGTGGAAACTAGTCCCGAAAATGTCTAAATGAATATCCCATAATGAATCAGCTTATTTTACTATTCTTTGGACACTCAGCTTCTTTATTCTCTCTTTCATTAAAATTGAGTTATTTGCAGATGACACCACTGTCATCGATTTGATCCAAGACAAAGATGAGTCTGCAGACAGGAAATGGATCAGGTGCTCCACTGGTGTGGTCAGAATAATCTGTAAACACGCAAAACACAAAAAACCACAGACCACAGGCACGGCTGAGTGAAGCAAACAACAACATTAACTGACAATAATAAAAGACCAACCCCCCCCACCACCACCACTCTGTTTGGTGGATGTGGAGCTCAGATTTTGTTTATACAGATCACATTGCACCAACAGGAAACTGAATGAGAACCACATCTGTATTTTCAAAATAATCAACTAAAAACAAATTTGATTTTCTTAAAGGCCTCGCCATATTAATAAATATATATGTATATATATCTATGCTGTCTAAATCAATAATTATGGTTATGCATAATAAACATACATAATATAAACAAAATATATGGATTTTATTCTGAAATGTATTGCATCAAAGCAGTTTTAACAGTTTTTTACGCCCGTCTTCAACAGGATGAATTGTTTGGGTCTGACGTCCGCCTTTCTCAATGGCTTTTATCGCATGGTCTCAAGTTACTGGCGCATTCTTGACATATGGCTGGTCAGTCCACTTTTTCAAAACACTTCCATGAAATACTTGGTGGTTCTTCTAAAAGTTTCTCAAATAAAGCTCCAATGTGACCGGACCTGTCTTCTTTGTGATGTCATATGGTCCGTCTCTTGTAAGAAGACTGCTCTCAGCAGCAGACGAACTTTTTGTTCTTCACAGAAAACTCTTCCTCTTCAAACTCCAGCATATCTCTGCTTCTGCTGTAGCTGTGCATGTTGTGCAGTTTGCTCTCATTTTCAGGACAAATGAGAGTTCATTGCACCTCTCTCCTGACATGGAACCCTCCTAAGGTTCTTTCAGAACTTCCATTGGACCTCTGACAGGATGCCCATACTGGAATGGTGAAAACCCTGTAGATGTTTGTGGAACCTCTCTGTTGGAAAATAAAACAAATGGAAGCCAATCATCCTAATCTGACCCTGTATTATTCACAAACCACTGATCATTGACTTCAAGGTCTCTTCTCAAGGCCATTTGTCTGTGGATGATAGAGACTGGTCTTGACAACTTGAACAATCTTTGAGCAGCTTTGAAGTTAGGTTGGTGCTCTGATCTGTAATGATGTTATAGTCACAAACTACAAGTATGCACTTATGACCTGCTATACTCTGCTCTGATGGGTCTACTATGCCCCTGGCAATCCGTGGAAAGGGTGTATCAATGATGGGCATATTGACTAGTGGATCCCCAATTCTTTTTTGCCTGCAGCTGTTAACTGACACTGTGGGCAAGTTGGAAATATTTTACCGTGTCACTGAACTGTTGGGGCCAGTAAAACCCGGGAATCATTCTAGAAAATGTTTCAGATTGGTCCAAATGTTCTGCCCTGGGAATAGAACCACTCATTTTCCAACCTGCAAGTCTCAAACTTTGTGGCATCACCTACTGGTCACAAATGTGGCTAAACAGATCCTCACCTAAACACTTCCTCTCTTCCTTCAACTAGAGGTTACGCAGGAACACATTTTAGAAAACAACGGTTTAAGTGTTGGATCTGTTGTATCGCCAAATAAGGTTTCCGGTACCACTGGAGAAGGAAACCCAAAGGAACCGTCAGGTGCTGAGGGTGGAGAAAATATCACTGATGATTCCATCTCAGAGCAAGGGGCGGTGTTGCTCAGAGGGTATGTGATTCAGCATATAAGGATGGAGGACCCTAGCCACCATGTTGCCTCTGAGAATCTGGTAGGAAGGTAACATGAACAAGATGATCCACAAATAAAAGAAGTTGTGGACAGCTGTTAAAAATGGCAGATGAACTGAATAGAAATGAAGTGTTCCAGTGACTGATAAACCAGAATCTGAAACCTGGAAAACGGTTCCCTGCATTACTGATCATTTATTAACATCTTTGCCTTTTTATTTGTTTTTCAATCATTCACAAAACACTTTCTTGTGAAAGGTAGAGACCCACCTTAACCACAAAGGAACATGCAAATTGTTAAATACGCAAACACTCACTAGCTCTTTGTGTTCTGTGTGTTAGATAACACCTACAGAGGAAAACGTGCCAAACACCCACACTGTGTTTCCCATGGGATACTCCCTATGTGTGTGTGTGTGTGTGTGTGTGTGTGTTTGTGAAGGTAGATTAAAAAATAGAAACTGCTGCAGATCTTGGAACTCTTTCAAAGGACTGATCCACCCTTTTACCACACAAGAGTGTACTAGCTGAATGTTACATCTTAAAACCACAACCTTTCACACACTTTGACTCTATGAGTCAGGTTGTAGCATAGAATAAGCACTGGTGAAAGTCAATTAATAGATGTTCCAGTTCATTCATTTGAAAGATAAATATTCCTCATGTAGCAGAGTTACATTTGGAGTACCACAGACCTCAGTGTTTGGGTCCGTTCTCTTCATATAGACCTCCACTTGGAAAAATATCTGTGAACATGGGAAATATTTCCTTTGTTATGCTGATGATACTCTGCTATAAATCCTGATTAATTCAACTTAACTCAAATTCAAGTACAGGCATAAAAATCTAGATGATTTTTAATTTTATTCTCGCAAATTCAGACAAGTCAGAAAGTGTTCTTAAGGACGAACTGCTTACTCAGTCAGGTACTCTGAATGACAATGAACTGGCCACCAGTAATAATGTAAAGAACCTTGGTTTATATTTGTCTTGTTCTATTAATTCTTTACTTCACTCACCTCTTCAGTCAAAAGGTGAACATTTATTCTCGCTGTCTTACAGAAACGAATGCACATTTTTGTAAAAACTCAACAGCAGCAATGCCACAATAAAGGCTCCCACATACTCAGGCGTGCATGAGTCTGACTCAATACAGACGTCAAAGCAAAATTCTTACGACCGCGTACGCGGTGTCACACTATAAACTGCTCAGTGGGAAGGACTCTTGACATTGAACTGTTCCCTTTCAGTCGATTCACTCAGTACAACACATGAGTATGGGATATCACGCCCTGCGTGTCCTGGCTGAAGCCACCTCTAATCACGCCTCCTAGGCAAATGATGTGATGACGACAGGTGACAGGCNTGTTCCCTTTCAGTCGATTCACTCAGTACAACACATGAGTATGGGATATCACGCCCTGCGTGTCCTGGCTGAAGCCACCTCTAATCACGCCTCCTAGGCAAATGATGTGATGACGACAGGCGACAGGGCCCGCCTGCACAATATACCTATCTGTCATCATTGTCATTACTCAGTTCTTACGCTCTTCACCTCACTAAGAACACCTCTTTGAGTCAGGATAGCTAGCTGCTGCTGGTTAGCTCTGTGTCTCTTTCTAAAGGCTACTTGGAACTAGTTCAACTACTTTTGTTGGAGTTAGTCACTGCTGCCTGCTGGTAAACGTGTCTGCCCGCGAAGCGCTAATTTCAAGCAGTTCTGTCTGGCTTTCGTGGTTCGAGATGAGCACAAAGCTAACGCAAGCGAAGCAGAAGTCTTCTATTTGTCCCTGTCCTCAGGGGTGCGGCTTCTCTCTTCATGAGAAGGACCAGTATGAGGCTTGTCCCGTCTGTCTTGGGATCGTTCACGCTCGCAGAGCTTTGGCGGAGCCCGAAGCATGTGCGTTCTGTCCCCAGCTTCGTCGCTCAACCCTGGAGAGGCGGGTTAAATTCCTCGAGAAGGTGCTGGGAGAGGCTGCTGTCTCGGCGAGACCCACTGCTCTCCGAGTCGGGAAACCCAGTTTCGTTCGATTCTGACAAGGACGGCTTTTCGGTTGAAGTCCCCGGCTGGGTAGACTGGGTAGACTATATGGAGTACGTTGATGGGTTAGCCGATAATGCAGGTGCTTGGTCTCAGCTTCAACTAGAACCCCTGCAGGGAGAAGAGGACGTACTGGACATCGGTTTGGATGTCCATAGTCTGTCCGACGATGGGGATGAGTCTCTGCCGAGTCAGGCAGCTGCGCCAGCAGACCCGGGCGACATGTCTTTTTTCTCTCTTTGCCGCCGTGCAACTGATACCCTGGACATGGAATGACCCTCCCCACCTCCAGCGGAGAAGCCATCGCAATTCACTGGGTTTTATCTCCCCTTGGAACCGGCCACAGTCAAGCACCATCTACCCATGTTCCCAGACTTTGTCTCTGAGTTGACGTCTTCATGGAACAAACCACTTCCAGGTGGTTTGTTCCCGTCACGGTGCCAGGTTATGGACAGTATCTGGACCTGGAAGGCGCCGAAAAAGCCGGACTGGTAAATATTTCGCCTATGGTACCGTCTTTGGCAGCATATCTGGCCCCGTCCCAAAATCATGGTGTGGGTGGTCCAACATCGCTTCTATCTAAGCACTGTAGGTTCTCCGCTGCTCAATTGGAGAAAATCTACAGGGCTCAAGCTACCACTGCTCGTGCCCTGAGCTCCATTACCATGCTGCAAACATACCAAGCTATGTGCTTGGCGGAGCTTGGAGACGCAACACCACCGGAGAGCCCTTTTATGCTGCTCTTGAATGAGGTGAGAATCACTGCTGACTACATCCTCCATGTATCCCGCTGTGCAGCTCTGTCACTGGGCAGACGGATGGCATCAACGGTGGTTGCACAAAGGCACCTGTGGCTGACGCTCTCTGACGTCCCGAATAGAGATAGAGCCGTCTACCTGGAAGAACCGGTGGTAGCTGACGGGCTGTTTGGGCAATCTCTCGACGCAATACAGGCAAAATTCGAGCTGAGGAAAAAGCAGACCGAAGCACTGCGCAGTATCATCCCCAGGCGAGATGTTAGACCCAAATCCAGCTCGGGCATTCGCAAACCAGCTGTACCGGCACCCTCACCAAAGAGGATGACGCAGCGCCTTGAGCTTGAGCCCTCAGAACCACGGCCAAGCTCCCCAAAAGACGGCCTGGAGCAGGGGTCCTCCTCCGGGGCTCCAGAGGGACTCCACATCCCGGAAGAAGAAGACACAGTCCTCCTAGCTGTGTGACTCGAGATTCAGGAGTTTCAGGAGCAGGGAGACATGTTTGCCAGTTTTTGCTGGGTGTCGTCCAAAAGATGTTTTGCTGGTGTTGTTTGGGATCCCAGTCCCAAGAGGCGCTGCGTTTCCCCCACACAGTCTCCCAAGCACAATTCCCCCACAAATGTATTTCACTAAAAGCCCCCAGTTTGGGTGCGTTGAATGTGTTTCTGAGCACTGCAGTTGTTCCAAATGTTTGTATGTATGCTCCAAACGTTTCAATAAAGACAGTTTTTTCTATGAAAAAAAGTCAAAATCAAAAGCTTGCAGGCGACAGCCAAATGAGGCTACACCTCTCTGGCACGTCGGGAGAGGGCAGCACCGTTCCACCAACAGTGCCGCAGGCCAGTCGCCTGGCTGCACATCTCCATATGTGGCGGCATGCATACACCAGCCTTGGGTGGAGAGGACCGTTGCTATGGGTTACCGTTTACAGTTTTGCCGGAGACCACCCCGCTTTGTTGGTGTGATATACACAGCGGTAATAGCCCAAACAGCAGAGGTTCTGAGAGAGGAGATAAATATACTGTTGGCAAAAGGAGCTATCCGTGCGGTTCCCGAGTCGGACATGAACAGAGGTTGGTACAGCCGTTATTTTGTTGTTCCGAAAAAAGGGGGCCGACTTCGTCCGATCCTGGAATTCTGGAGTTCTGAACAAATACCTCCGAACATACAAGTTCAAAATGTTAACACTCAAGCAGCTTCTGAGTGCTATCAGCCCGGGCGATTGGTTCACCACGATCGACCTGACAGATGCTTACTTTCACGTAGCGATACACCAGACCACAGACTGTCCTTTCGGTCTGTCTCTAGCGCCTCGCACCTTTACAAAATGTGTAGAGGCAGCGCTAGCACCTCTCAGAGAAACAGGCGTCCACATTTTAACATATCTGGACGACTGGGCTTTAATAGCCAGTTCCAGAGAGCAGGCAACAGTGCAGCTGTCTCGGGTTCTGTCACACATTCAGGCCCTAGGATTTTTGATAAACTCTCAGAAAAGCTCGCTGATCCCAAGCCAACAATTTTCATTTCTCAGTCTGGAAATATGCTCCCTTACAAGCAGGGCACGTCTTTCTGACCAGAGTGGCCACGTTTTACCGCGGCCTCGCTCAGTTTCACTTGGGACACAAACTGCGCTTCCAGACTATCTTACAACTGATGGGTATGATGCCATCTATGATTGCAGTAGTACCACTCGGTCTACTGAAGATGCACCTGTTCCAGCGGTGGACCCACTCTCACCGGTTGTGTGCATGGTGTCACCGCAGCAGAAAGCTAACGATAACCACTGCCTGTATGTCGGCTCTCAGCCCTTGGCGGGAACCAGGACTGTGGTGCCGAGGTTCGCCAAGGGGGAGAGTAACCTTTCGCAAGGTGGTATCCACGGATGCCTCCCTGAGGGGGTGGGGGGCTTTGTGCGATGGCGTGGCTGTGAAGGGGGATTGGACACCAGCACAATCCAAACTCCACCTAAACTACC
>JAHUTJ010051655.1:0-12715 GCA_036250325.1 Characodon lateralis
GCAATCAATGAAGACTGGCTACCAGGCTGGTCCAATTTAGCCATGAAACCTCCCACACTAAAATGACAGGTGTTTCAGTTTCATTGTCCAACCCCTGTAGATTGCAACTAAAAACAAAGCACCAGTACAATCTGGGCTACTGTAGAAACTGGGATTTCTATTGATATAAATTGCTCCTTTTGATTGCAGCAAAGATATTTATTCTTATTTTTAGGAGATTTTAGAGGATACATGTAATATGAATAAGGTTATAACTTATTTGATAAGAAAATGCTGGGATAAAGCATATCATCAACAAAGTTTGTTGGAAAAGGAGCAAAGGACAAATGAATAATTTTTTTTCATTTATGACTTGAGTATTTGACAATACTCTTAGATTAAGCCCATTAGTTCATTAGCCTAGAATGGAAAACCAAACTTGAGCCTTTATTCACTTTGTTTTGCAGTTCACAACTGTGCCTCTAGATGTCACCACATTATTAACATTAAAACTAAAACCTTAGTCCTCTTTACTGGTTTACTCTAATTTATGGTCATGCATTTTTGTAAATCAGCTGCCTTTCTTCTCTGAAACATTCTAAATTTTGATATTTCGATAAATCTTTTCAAAATGAAGGAATCTGGATAAAGATTTTAATACCATCTAGTGGCTGAAGTGTAGATTGCAACCCCAACAGAGGAACCAGTACCCTCTGGACTTATACAGCACTTGATGTTGCATGTCTATGATTTCAAACTTGTTATAAATAATTTTCAAAGAGCTTATTAAGTTGTAAATGAGTCAGTACTGGTTTCTTATTATTTAGGCGCCAGCCATACCAAAGAGTAAAATCTCAGAATAATCTCTGAAAGTGTGATTAATCTGCCTGAAGCCTGACGCAAATATGTGTTTTTGTCTGTCGAGGATTTTAATTGCTTTCAGCAGTAAATATTAGAGCTAAAACAAGCTCCAGGAGTTGAATTTTTAAAGTGATATAATAAGCTAAAGCTTGCAAAACACTTTTAGAAAAGGTTAGTTTCCTCTCGCAGCTTCTAAGGCCCATCCACAGGGTTTTAATCGAGGGCTGTTGAAAGAGAGAAACATAAGTTGAACTAAATCACTCTGATTATTTCTGCCTCCAGAGCAGAGCTGCCTGGAAGAAACACACCAGGACTAAACACTACAGCAGCTGCTTTTACTGATTCAGGCGCATTTGGGACTTATTAGTGAATTCAGCTGCTGGAGTGTTTACCTTAACAGATTTTCTAGTGTGTTTGAAGAAAAAGCAGAAAGCAATCTGAAGGCTTATTTCCAGGTGTATTTGTAAAGGGAATACACTCTCTCTGGTCGTTTTCCTGTTCATCTCCGCACCTTGGAGCTTCAGTTCTGTCCCGGTCCAGCCCAGGCGATCCCCCAGCTTTGACACCACCCTCTCTGGCTCCTCTCTCCAGGTATGAGCGCTCTGCAGTTGCAGAACCTGGCCACTTTAGCAGCAGCGGCGGCAGCAGCCCAAAACTCAGCCAGCCCCTCCACCGCAAACCCCCTGTCCTCCAGCGCCGCCTCCCTGGGAGCGTTAGCCAGCCCAGGTAACGCCGCAGCCGATCGGCTGGGGCGGGGCGCCCCATGCCGGCCTCCGCTCTCCACTGTTACCATTTCCAGTGTTGTCACTTCACGACCCCGGCACGTCAGCCAAACCATCAGCTCCACACATCGCCATTGCTCCGATCTTCATCCGTGGTGTGTGTGTGTCCATCTTCAACCTAACACGGATGCCATGTTGATGTTTTTTGCCTTCCTGCGTCCTCCTGTCTTGAGCGTCATGTGGCGTGCCGTCACCCCATCATATGGGTGTTGCAGATGTGTGTGCATGAACATTTGTCTGTCTGTTAGGTTCAGGTGTTTTCACGTACATGTTGTGTTTTCAGTGATTTCTTTCATTGTGCTTCCCTGCAGCAGCTCTCAGGCTGTTGTTCCCCAACAGACAGGATTCGTCTGCACCTCTATGCGTGTTGATATTGTCCTTCTTGTAGATGTGTGTCTAAAAGCACCAGGTTGATGTCTAAGCTTGTCTCGGGTTAAACACCACCATCTTCAAATTTCCTTCCTCCTCCGTCTCTCCTTGTTGCCCTCATCTCCTGCTCCTGCCCTCTTTTTGACAAGCTCCCTGTTTCTGCTCCATCACCCCACCCTCTCATGTCGGCTCGGCCTCGCTCCAGCAGCACCCTCTCAGCAGAGCATGAATATGAAAAACCAGCCCCCTCCTCTCCTCCTCCCTCAGCCGCCACTCTTCTTCCTCCTTAACGCTCATGCTGCTCCATCCTGCTCCAAATGCCCGTTCTTGTCTTGTCCGTCCTCCTCGTCTCCATACTTTTCGCCTCTCTCTCTCTCTCTCTCTCTCTGGTGCCAAATGTCACTCCAACCTTGAATATTACACACTTAGGTTGAGCTACCCGGTGTGAATGAGTGGTGCTATACTGCATGTGTCAATGAAACTGAAAACGTCACTCTAGTTTGATAAATATAGACGTTCTGCATGGAGACAGGACAGCGTCTTTGTTTTGCAATGTGTGCTGACATAATGCTCCCTCTGCCACACCATCTCCTAATATATTCAGCGGCAATCCTGCTTTGTTGGCAACGCTTTGATGAGATGAAGGGTAAATGAATAGATTAAATCTCTGTTTTGTTTTTGTCTAAAGAGGAACGGGGTTGCGAGCTTTGTGCACCACATTTCCCTCCATTCCACCCATCACCACTGACAGTTCAACCAAAGGTGTTTCACTTCAGTGTCCTCAGGTGTATGTGTGTGTACGTGGGTGTGTGACCTTCGTTCTCCTGTGCTGACTTCCTTTGTCCCGGTGATTCCTTTTTTATTTACCAACTCATTTAAATCCAAAGATGTGTGAAGAAATATGCAAATTATTAGTTAATGAGACATTATTAAAGTTTAGAAGATTTCTGTGTGGACACTCGTTCCTGCAAGTTTGCAGATATGATTAAGGGAAACAGAAAGTACTCCCTCCTTTAACTACCTGGTCTTTACCAGGAAAAATTAAACCTGACCTTAACCGTACAAAGTCACCAAAGATCTTCATCTTTTTCACCATAACAAAACCCAAATAGAAAAGCTGTGAGTGGAAAAACTAAGTACACCCCATTTAAAGCATCTAATTAACTGACCATCGTCGGCTGTGAGTCCCTCTATAAAAGCAGAGGTTTTAGCAGTTTTGTGCTCTAGAAAACGCAGATGTGTGTTAACACAACGCCAGGAAGGAACGATATCCACAATAATGAGCTCCATCTTAGACTGTACATTCCTCAGTCAGCAGGTTAAAGGTTAAAGTTCATGTTGGGGCTACATCTGCATAAAGAACTAGACTTTGGAACAATGTATTTTGGACTGAGTAGAGATGTTTGGTCATAATGCACAGAACCATGTCTGGAGAAAACCAACCACAGCATGTGAGCACAAACACCTCATACCAACTGTCAAGCATGGTTGTGGAGGGCTGATGGCTAGGGACCTGGGCTCCTTGCTGTCATTGAATGGACCATAAACTCCTCTGTAGACTGAAGTATTTTAGAGTCAAATCTGAGTCCATCTGTCGGACAGCTGAAGCTTGCTCCAAACTGGGTCCTCAACAAAACAATGGTCCTAAACACAGCAGCTATTTGTTAGCATTTGTGCAGCTTAAGGTGGTTCTACAAGCTGTTGGACCATGGGTGTACTTAGCTTTTCACAGACAGGTTTTACATTTTGGCTTCTACTTTAATTATTAAATGTGTAATCTGTTGTCATTTTGTACCCACACAGTTTAATTTGTATGGTTTTTCAATCTGATAAAGACCAGATAATTTTTTCTTATGTCCATATATGAAAACTTTAAAACTGGAAGAGGGTGTACTTTCTTTTTACCGTGACTGTATGTCTGCTTTATAGAAAGGTGCTTTTATCTCGTTTAATTATTCAAATGAGGTTCTAAAGTTGAAGTGCACAAGTTTGTTTGTTAAAATAATGAAACTCTAGGTGCTACTTGTAGCATGTTCTTAGCATCAGCTAACCTCCATATCAAGTGATCCGCATTATTACAACATTTTTAGGACCATGGCAGGATCTAGAGCATTGGGTCCTAAACGTTTCTGCTTCTGATCCACAATTGCTTAATCTTTTATAACAGTAATGGTTTAAAATCTATTTCTGAACCATAGTCTAGAAAATTGGTTTCCACCTTTCCTTTGAAATCTTGTTTCTACACTGATACTAGAAAATAATTTCACTTTCATTCTGTTTCTGGAGGTAATTAGGTATTGTTCTGCAAGTAAAATAAATGTATAGTATAAATGTTTGCATAGATACACCATCATGGTTAGTCCATGAAACATCTTAAAACTTTTAGTTGAATACCCACATCACATGGGATGGAAAGGTACACTAACTGACATGGTTTAAAATAGCTAACATAAATGGTAAAAAATCAATAATGCACCAGCTAATCCTAGTCTGATGTTAGTCTAACATCACTCAGAAATGGTGTAATGAGCTGATGGGACCAGTCATTCCTGCCTCAGTCCTCAGTAAAGGCTTATGGGTATAGATTCTCATTTTCAATCACAAGCTGCACATGGGGCTGCAAGAGTGGGCACAGCACCTGTTTTTCCTTTACCCAAATGCCTGCGATTGCTCTAAAAAGAAACAGATGATGTTAATTTGCCTGACTTCTGTGGTGCAAGATAAAAAGACTGGTCTGCATATCAGACTTTGTCCTCCAACACTTAAACAGATAGAAGTCCCTCTTGTTTTGCTTGTACTGCTTTGGGTGGCATCACGTTGGATGAAGACCACTCTAAATTATTAAAGTAGGTCACCCAAAACCTGAGCAGTTTTTTTAGTGTATTAAGACTTCTCCAGAAGTCTGAAACGTGCACAAAATGTTCAGTGCAAAGTTACTGAATTGCTACATGTAGCACCTGAAAACTCTCAAACTGCATGAAAGTTTTGCTGAATGTTGGATATAACACATCCACTTCTTTCTCTCCTGTTTTCCTCCTCCTTCCTCATCCTTCCCCCGTCTTTTCTTTCTTTCCTGTCCCCCTTCTCATCTTCTTCCTCTCTCTTCTTCTTTTCCTTTCCCAGTAGCAGGCACAACAGCCAGCTCCAACGCCAGTGCCATGAACTCTCTGACCTCTCTGGGTACCCTGCAGGGCCTGGCAGGCGCGACTGTGGGCCTGAACAACATAAATGCACTAGCAGGTAGCATCAACAGTGAGTATTCACCCAGCCATCAGCCACTCCACCTTCAACCTTCAACCATCCACGCCACAGCTGAGCAGAGAGACGGGCTTTGACTCTTACCATTATTTATTGACTTGTACAGTTAGTTCTTGAACTGTTCATACTTTTTTTCATTTTGACATGAAAAATCTGAGTATATATGCTTTGTTAAAAAAGTGGTCCAATAAACTCGTTTGTCATGGGAAAAATTTGAGGCAACATTATATTTGAACAAAACAAATAGCTCATGCATGTGCCCCGGTCTTCAACCAGTAGCTCCTTCTCAGAAGAAGTTTGGTTCTTCCTGCTGTCTCTCTGTGTCTCTGTTCTTTTTAGCAAATTATTCCAGCTTCCTCCTTCATCGATTCAACCATAGACATTCCACTCATTAATCCATCCATTCCTCCATCACTCCTCCATCTGCTTCCTGGTTGTGTCCTGGGTTGTGCTTGCCGTAAGCGTGCTGAAGTGGCTGCTGCTGTGTGGGACAGTGTTGTGTGTCTGTCAAAAGATGGCGTTGTGTTGTGTCACTGTTGTGTTCGCTGTTATTTCTGGACTGTAAAAAAATAAAGGTATTTGCAATAAAACCTCTAATTTCAGCCAGTCTGTAGATGGAGATAATTTCTTTCTCTCATAAAAATGTCAGATCTGTTACCAATTTTACACCAAAAACCATAAATCCTGCAAAGTACGAAAGTAAACTTAAATTCACTGAATCATGTCAAATGTTATATTTAACATACAAGCAGATGAGATAACATTCTTGCAGCTTGTAGAACCACCTGTAGCAGCAATAACTGACATTGAGTCTCTCACATTCCTGCTTCTTTCCAATGTTGCTTTAGTGTATTGACATTTGCAGATGTTTCTGCACAGCTCTCTGAAGGTCCCACCACAGCATTTCAATAAAGCTGAGGTCTGGGTCGTTTCTTTTGCAGCCATTCTGTTCTAGATTAGTGTTTAGGATCATTGTTCTGTTGATGACCTAGGCTGGTCCAAGCTTCAGCTGTTGGATAGATGGACTCACTCTCTAGAATACTTTGGTCTACAGAGGGAGTTCATGGTCCTCAATGACTGCCAGGTGCCGAGATCCTTTGGCAAAACAAGCCCAAACCATCAGCCCTCCACCACTGCGCTTCACAGTTAGTATGAGGTGTTAGGGCTGATATGCTGTGTTTGGTTTTCTTCAAACATGGTTCTGTGCATCATTACTTTGGTCTCCTCTGTCCTAAGGACATTGTTCCGGAGGTCTTGTGCTTCATTTAGATGCAGCTTTGAGACCCAATGCTCTCTTGCCAGATTGTTATTAGAGAGAAGAACATTTTTCCTTCCATCCCTCCAAACAGCCATACTGGTTCAGGGTTTTTTAAATTAACCTGCTATGAACTTCAACCTTTAACCTTCTAACTGAGGCCTGTGGAGTCTAAAATGGAAACCTTGGGTTTTTGGTCATTTCTTTGAGCTTCACGCTCTGACCTTGTGCTGAATCTGCTGGGACATCCACTCCTTGGACGATTGGCAGCTGTCTGAAATGTTTTCCTCTTGGAAATAGGAGATGACCTTATAACCCTTCCCAGTTTGAAGGGTAGCAACAGTTGCATTTATAAGGTCATTGCTGATGTCTTTCCACTTTGGTGTTGTGTTACTACACAGCTGTATGATTCAGAGCAGGCAACGACCAAAACCCCTGCTTTTATAGAACTGTTCAGGTTCAGATGATCAAAGCATTTGATCAGCAGCACCTAGCTGCTCCTTACCAGGAAGTTTTTAAACATGGCCTCTGCAAGTAATCCTGGCCAGTTGCTAAAATGCTCAAATAAATGGCAGATAACAGTCAGAATGGCAAATCACTGGTAGTTTTACAATAAAGTTCATATTTAGAGTAGATTATTTTATGTTTTTTTTATTTAAAGAAGTTGCTCAAAGCCTTCCTCAAAGGCAAAGTTAAATCTGGAGCAGATACATGTTTCTTTCCATGGAGTAAGTGGTCTGCCAGCACCTATTGAGCTGTGTGCTGTGTGTCCTGCCTTCGACCTCTGAGGATACAGGGCTGGGATCTTAATCAGAGCTGTTATGACAGCAGAGATCCCGTACTACCGGCCTCTTCCACCACATTATTCTCCTCTGACCTTTCCCGCTCCTCGGCTGGAGTAGCTGTATCCGCTGTGTAAATCATACGTGAGCCGACTCCGCCGCACACGCACACACATGTCTGTCCTTTTAAACCGAATGGGTCCCTTCCATTTTGCTTCCCATTTTGTCCCCGCTAACCCACTCGCTCCTCTCGGTGCCCCCTTTCCTCTTCCATCCACCCACCACCACCAACTGCCCTCATTTAAACACATCTAGGCCTTAATTGAATTGCAAAGGTCACCGGTGCAATTATTCCTGAATAAATGAGTGACCTATAATCCAGAGCGCTGTGGTGATAATTTATTTCACTGTGTCTGACGCCGAGGCGACAGGACGCCGAGCCGGTGTCAGACCTCCTCAGACAAGTTGCCCTCCGCCGTGATATTAAGCCGTTACAAGCAGCTAATGAGTGTTACCGCTGCGTTCCTTCACTTTTTAAACTCGCCACCCCACTCCCTTCGCTCCCCACATGCCTGCCTTCGACCCACAAGTATGACGTCAGAAGCTGGAAAAGCACATAATCATCGCTTGAACCCCAGATTTTCTTTATATTAGCTGGCTTGTTACTAAAAGCAGATCTGGCTGCCAGTCCAGGAGGCAGAAATGATGGTAAAGTGATTCAGAGCCAAATTAATTTGGCCGCTTAAATTTAATCAATTTTCAGGGCAATTTTGTCTTTATAGTTTCCAAAAAAAAGTACCCTAAAAATACAGGATTATATATTTTTGGGCTAATGTATTTGGAAACATTTCTTAAAGTGCTATGTTTATTTTAGAAGTCTTTTTATGGAGTTGAATTATTTATTATTCAATATAATGAAAGAATGATATTATTATTCCATCCTTCTATCCAGTTAAAAAAAAAATCTGAATTATATGTATAAATATGTACATTGAACTTTTGTTTTCCATTTTACTCAATATTAATAATAATAAGTCCCCAAGATATTACTTGCAAATATATGCTGATTAAATTACCCCAAATATTGTAATTGTTAAATAAAAATCAGACAAATGCAATATTTATTAATAATAATATAAAGTTTTTCCAAGCTTCATTTTGAAAAAAATACTGTTAATACAAACATCTATATATTTGCATTTCAGAGGTGTTTTTAACATTTGTTTTAGAACCATGTAGTCCTTTTATGATCAGATGGACAAGTAAACTTCAGTAATTATTAAAATATTTCTCCACCACATTATTCTCCTCTGTTTTCAACATGTTTGGCTATTTATACATTTTTTTAAACAATAGGTGTTATTTTGTATTTTGAACTTCTATCGTTTATGGAATGTCATTTTAGTCAATATTAACACCAAACTAATGCTTAAATAAACATTATGAACAAATAAATCAGACGAGCCACTTTTTTAAAATACTACTTTTTATTCTGTGAGATATTTAAGGTTTTCAGTATGTTTATGTGCAGAGCTACAACTTCTAAACACAACACCAAAACCAGTGTGGACTCCCAACTATCACTAGTATCAAAAGAATGTAATTTAAGGAAAGTTAAGGTTTCTTATTCAGCTACATTGAGAAAGTCAAAAGGGCCAAACTGAAGGTTTCTTAGCATTTTTTAACCCTTAATTGAATTACTCACCTGAAACAGCTTTAAGCTGCATGTAAACACCACTGGTGCTGGAGAAAAACTAGTTGTGGTCCAAATCCTGCTGCCTGTAGTAGTGTTCAACCAGCCTAACATGCTGCAGAGCAGCAGAGGTCTGCAGGGTTTCCTCTGAGGAGAGGAGACAAGCCAACGGCTGAACTTTTAAGGTGCATTCAGGGACGACTCGTACACTGGATGGTCAATCTCACAGAACAACTCTAAAGTAATGTAAACATTTTCTGTTTTTCAAATATCAGGTCAGTCTTATAAAAAAATTCTTAAATAAGAACCTCGACCATTTTCAGGTGGTTTTATTATTGTTGAATTTATCCAGGCGTTGGCTACACCTGATTATTAATGAATTAAAAATGATCAAACTAAAGCTCCTGTCAGTTCTTTTGCACCCACTCTGAAGTTTTTTAACATAATGAAATCAAACTAAACCCGAGGTCCGCACTGAATCATTCAATATTAAATCCAAACGCGTATGCCGAATAAAATATTGATTATAGGTGATTAAGCAATTTAGTCTTTTTATGGACGTATAGAATGAGGTTAAATATTGATATAAATGGCATTCCATATGTTTTCTATTTGTGTTGTTCAGTCTTACATGCAACATAGAGTAAAAAATTTTCATATATAAGTGTTTAATATTTTGTGGATGTGATCATAGTTGTTTGTGACGTCACATAAACACTGATGTTGCCTCTGGGTTTGGTTTCGTGTGCGCATGCACTGCTGCATGCTACCTGTGCAGCTCTGACTGTCATCAGCTACACTCATACTTTATGCTGCTGTTTGAAAACGTAAACTTTGTATGTTCTGTGCTCTGATGTGTCGTCTGTAGTGTGTTTTGACCCAGTATTGATGTGTCTTTACTGTGTGTCATATGTGTAACTGAAAGTACCGTTTGTGAATGTTTGTGTGTGTTTGTGTGTGTGTATGTGTGGTTAAAACACAACCTTCAGTGGGAGCGCTAATGAGTAAGTGCATTCTCCTTTCTTTATTGTTGGGTTTTATGTAAAGTTGCTCAAATGCTCTCAGGTATGGCGGCTCTAAACGGAGGCTTGGGCGGCGCAGGGCTCACCAATGGCACGGCAGGCACCATGGACGCGCTGACGCAGGCCTACTCAGGGATCCAGCAGTACGCCGCCGCAGCGCTGCCCACCCTCTACAGCCAGTCCCTGCTGCAGCAGCAAGGGGCTGCCGGCAGCCAGAAAGAGGGTCAGTAGTCTGGGGCCGCATGTCTGCGGATCAGGGCTGCAGGTTTCCTGAACATGTATTCTGTATTTCCCAAAGGAATACTCTGCTGAAAACAAAGTAAACTGAAGGAAACATGCAAACTGAGCTCTGACACCAGGCACCCACTATGAAATAGATAACTGAATGACATGGCCTTTATTTGCCATCATATCAGAAATATCTGACATTTTATCAGATGGATTTTCTCCTGCTTTAAGTCAGTTAGGATTACCAAAGGTATTCCTGTTTGCCAAATGATAGAATGAGATAAATGTTTTTTATTTCTTAGACTTTATTCAAATTCTGAAGTTTACATACATTTCCTTAGTGATTCCTTTAAATTGTATGACTCAAACACTTTGGTTTTATACTGAGGATTATTGTCAATTTGGAAAATCCTTTTTTTTTTTTTTTTGTCCAAATCTCTATTTCCCGCCTGATGTCTTGAGGTGTATCTTTCTTACTTACAATACTTCCACATCTTCTTTCCTCATGATCCCATCTATGTTGTAAAGTGCGCCAGTCCCTCTTGCAGCAAAAAATCCCCACATCATGATGCTGCCAACCTCTTACTTTACAGTTAGAATGGTTTTTCCAGGCTTAAGACGATGTGACGATGGTCATTATGTGAAAACACTTTAATTATAGGTTTATCAGACCACAGGACATGAATCAAAAAATATTTTTTGTCTTCGAGTGAATTTCCACTTCGTAATCTGGCTTTAATGTCGCTTTTGGAGTAATGGCTTCTTCCTCCCTGACTGGCCTCTGAGTCCGTGTTGGACTCATGACTGTCTTACCAGCTTCAGCAGTACTGCAAAAGGTCTTTTGCTTTTGTTCAGCTCTGGGACACAGAAGCTGTCTCCTTTCTGACCAAAATGATGGCTGAACATTCCTGTGGTGTTTTTACTTTTTTTTTTTACTGTTTTTTTTTTTTTTTTGCTGAGTTATACATGCATATTTTGAGCATTTTCAAACTCCCCCAACTAAGTTGCACATTTCATTTAATCTTTTAAAAATCTGTACAGTATTTTTCCTTATGTTATAAATTTTGTCCCTATTGTACAGCCTATATTTTATAGTTATTAAATTTTTTGAACTGCAAGCTTCTGTTTGCCTTTCACTTTGCTGCTGATACACCTGAATTTCCTTAATGTGGGACAATATTTCTATCCCACAGTGTCCAGCTGAACGTGGCACCTTCAGGTATCTAGAAATTCGACCCAAGGATGAACCAGACTTGTGGAGGTCCACAGTTTTTCTTCTTGGTATCTTGGCTGATTTCATTAGATGTTTCCATGATGTCACAGAAGGAAGTAATTTTACCTCGGAAGCTTATAAAGACATCATCATCTGCACTTTTCCCCCATGTTTTTAAGACATAGTAACTTTAATGTAAACTTGCTATTAAAAAAAGGATCTCCCTTATTACTGAAATACAAACAAGTTTGGTAATCTTAACTTGACCTAAAGCATAAAGGGTTTATTCATATCAGAAGTTATACGGTAAGAGAAAAAGGTTTTGTGTATTTTTAAACAGTGTATGTAAATATCTGGTTTCTTACTGGATAGCCTTTCTCAGAGGACCTAACGACATTTTGGTCCGGACCCAGGCCATGGTTCGGAACATCCGGACTGAAGCACGGAATTAGGCCTAAAAAAACGTAGAATATTGTAAAATTTGGTCAGGTTTGCATTTGATCTACCAAATCTCCAAAGGTCATAGGGTTAAATTAGTGTACCCTTACACAAATGTTCACAGTTGGAAAGGAGGTGCCGTCTGCTGAACTGTCTGTTTTATGGCCCACTCAGTTGAAGCTCAGCTCTCCCTCAGACTAACAGCTGAAATAGAAATAAATGAAATAAATGATGAAGCTACACGTGTTTCACTTCAAGTGTCATTCAAAGATTCATGCAGCTTTTTATGAAACCAAGGCAACCCTTTGTTGGAGTAGAGAACACTGTCCAGGAACGGAGACAGGAACAAAAGATTGGTCAATGTTAAAAAGAAAATGTTAAAATTTTTTGTAAAGCATCCTGATCCGGAACCATTATTGGTGCCCGAGTTCAAACTCGTTTCATAACAAAAATGCTCAGAAATAACTAACTGGTGTTTTTTTTTTTTTTATTTTCATTAAAAGGTTATTTTTCTATTCAACAGTTGTAACTGATTACATTATGATGGTATATTTTTTAGGGTTAAAGAATGTGTTTGCTTTGTAATACAAGAAATGAGGAAAAAATTGAAACAAAATTTGGAGTAGAAAATATGTATATATATATTATGATTTTACTTTTCCTTCCCATAGAAAGGACTCCTGGATCAGTGCTTCTTTGTTCTCTTTGTGTCTCTGTTCTGTTCTCTCAAACCCCCAGTCTGTCGTGGCAGATGGCCGCTCACACTGAGCCTGGTTCTGGTTCTGCAGGATGTTTCTTCCTGTTAAAAGGGAGTTTTTCCTCTCCACTGTCGCTA